>JACBWV010000688.1:15000-50000 GCA_013435795.1 Chlamydomonas sp. ICE-L | reverse complement strand
AACGAATGTGTCAGAGTTCACCAGAAAGTACCTGGCTGAGCAGGATGCTGTGCAAGCATTCCTCACCGAGAACTGCGAGTTTGGGAAAATATTCAGGGAGTCAAGTGTTGCATTGTCCGATATGTATTGCGAGGTAACTGGCGAGAATCAATCAAAAAAACCATGGTTCATCGGGCAGATGAAGACCAAGGGGTTTCAGAAAAAGGCGATTCGAATCGGACGGGATGGGACACAACAGGGATACATGGGATTGCGGATACGACATGATGATGGTGCACTCACGACTCACGCAAGTGAACAGGAATAAGATGCACACACGCACATTTGCATCCATCGACCGCATGCATGAATGAATCAATGAATCAATGCAAGCAACACACACGTACGTACAAACACACGCAAACGGAGGAACACTGTCGACGACGATCGAAAAACATCTGACTCCACATGCAAACGGCGGCTTGCGCATCCTCATTGTCGTCCATCTGACTCCACATGCAAACGGCGGCTTGCGCATGCTCCTTCTCGTCCATCTGTCTCCAAAAGACACCACGGAGGCTTGCGCATCCTCATTGTCTCGTCCATCTGTCTCCAAAAGACACCGCGGCGGCAAGCGCATCCTCATTTTCTAGTCCATCTGACTCCACATGCAAACGGCGGCTTGCGCATCCTCATTGTTGTCCATCTGACTCCACATGCAAACGGCGGCTTGCGCATCCTCCTTCTCGTCCATCTGTCTCCAAAAGACACCACGGAGGCTCGCGCATCCTCATTGTCTCGTCCATCTGTCTCCAAAAAACACCGCGGCGGCAAGCGCATCCTCATTGTATCGTCCATCTGTCTCCAAAAGACACCGCGGCGGCAAGCGCATCCTCATTGTCTCGTCCATCTGTCTCCAAAAGACACCGCGGCGGCAAGCGCATCCTCATTGTCTCGTCCATCTGTCTCCAAAAGACACCACGGCGGCAAGCGCATCCTCATTGTCTCGTCCATCTGTCTCCACAAGACACCACGGCGGCAAGCGCATCCTCATTGTCTCGTCCATCTGTCTCCACAAGATAAAAGCGACGGAAAAGTGCAGTAGTGTGTGTTACTGTTGGCTGTGAACTTTTCTAGTACTAATGCACAACACTGACATGACTACGTTATGCTGTGCAGAAATGACAGCCAAGGGGTGCTTCTCGTACAAGAATGCCACCGTCAACGGCTTCAACATCACCAATCAGCTCCAGGTCCGAGTGGAGGCGATCGACAACAACGTTGCGAAGATCTATACCACAGATGAGAACGGCAACCCGCTGCCGATGCCTGTCAACGTCTCATTGCGCACCGGAGAGGATGTGAACGTCCCAGTCTACAACAATGAGTTCCTCATCGTGTGGATTGAAAGCTACGTGCTGGCTGTCGGTGGCGTCGACATCCTGTGGCTCCACAACCAGAAGCAGCAGGCCTTCTCTGCTAGCAACGGCATCACGGCTTTCTCACTGTAAACGTAGTGTGCTTTGAGCGAGTGAGCGACACTTGAAAGGTGCCAGACTTGTGGTCCGCCATCAGATTTGTGTAACAGCACCCACAAAAGCGTGCATCTTGTCTTGCCCACATGCCAGCTAGTCTTGCAGTTCCTCAGTCCACGTACGTGGTGTATCCAGTGCCATGCAGCCGTAAAATAACCTCGCATCAGGCGGCACCTGTGTCGAGTCATAGAGCGACCGACCACTATCATCAGGAGGAACTTGTGTCGAGTCACATCACAGAGCGACCGACCTCTCGCATACGACGGAACCTGTGTCGACTCACAGAGCGACCGACCACTCTCATCAGGCGGCACCTGTCGAGTCGAGTCATAGAGCGACCGACCACTCTCATCAGGCGGAACTTGTGTCGAGTCACATCACAGAGCGACCGACCTCTCTCATCACGGTGGCACATGTCGAGTCGAGTCACATCACAGAGCGACCGACCACTCTCATCAGGCGGCACCTGTGTATAGTCGAGTCACAGAGCGACCGACCTCTCGCATCAGGCGGCACCTGTGTCGACTCACATCACAGAGCGACCGACCACTCTCATCACGGCGGCACCTGTGTCGGCACAGGTGCCGCTATGGCCCTCCCCATCAAAAAATAACGAAAGTAACAAAATTCAGGAAAAACTATCATTCTACATCACGGTTGTTCTCATCCTCAAGCAACCAACCTCAAAACTGCTTGTCAAGTGATATATGTCGCCAACACTTGGATGAGAACCACCGTACCACATTAAACAAGTGGCGGAGCCCCTTTCACCTCCCCACAGCGGAGCGACCGGGGGCGACCGGAGGGGAGCCCCCACAAAGGAGTCCGCGAGGAACCGAGCGGGTGAGCGACCGGAGGGGAGCCCACAGGTCACATCAACCAGCAGACACACTACTGATTTACACACACACACACACACACACACACGCGACGCCGCGGATGATAGATGCAGGCAGGGAGGTTGGTTGGTTGGTTGTCTGTGCAGGGGAGGAGGGAGCAAGACGCCGCCGTCAGGAGAACAAGAGACACGCACGCACGCATGGAACACACACGCAAACGGAGGGGGAAATTCACAGGGGGACCATGGGGTACAGTACATTTGGCATGACCGTCTCGTCTCTAAGAAATGTATCAAAAAAAGAGGTTTTACTAACTGAGTATCTAAATTACTGAGTATATAACTAAAGCTGCTGGCTGAGGGACAGGGAGCGAAGCTCAATTGAGAGCTCGATAGCAGCGAGCTTCTTGGCGAGGAAAGACTCTCTCTTGGAGGGAGTCTGGTTCATGCACGCTAGGTGCGCGCACTTTCCTGTTGTGAATGGGGGTCCATTGGGGTTGCTCAAGAGCACCTGTTTTCTACTGCACGGGTTGCCGTGAATGGTGACGGCACTGCATCCCAGGGTGGGGGAGTACCCCACGATGGTCAACTCACCGTGTTTGGAGCCAACAGGAAGCTCGTTCTTAAGAACGGACCCGCGACCAACACGACTGGAGGCCAAGGAGGAGGACAGGGAGCACGTTGAGAACGAGCCAGCAGGAGCAGCAGAATGAGCAGGAGCAGCAGCAGGAGCAGCAGAATGAGCAGGAGCAGCAGCAGGAGCAGCAGCAGGAGCAGCAGCAGGAACAGCAGCAGGAGCAGCAGCAGGAGCAGCAGCAGGAACAGCAGTAGGAACAGCATCAGGAACAGCAGAAGCAGAGCGTGAAGCATTGGCGCGGGGGCGCTTATTCCCTCCGGAACCCTCATCAGACATGCAAACGTCGTCCTCTGGGAGGGAGACGGCATTGGCGAGGGCAAGCACGGAGGAAGTAGCAGAATTGGCATCCGCAGCAGCGACGGCAATAGGGAGAAGCATGGCCTGGAGAGGCGCCTTCTCCCCTTTGATGGGAGGATCTACGATAAACCTCTCGTGCGCCATCTTCATTGCGCCGACAGAGTCGGCGAGGCACGCAGGAACGCGGGTCATTGAAATTATCGCGGCGCAGATGCCCTTCAATTGAGGGACGGTGGGGCTTTGAGAAAGCTTCTTTAGGTCCTTCTTCTGGACCACGTCGAAGATACGGGTAGTATCTACGAACAGGGTCATCTGTGCAGACATAGACATATTGGTGGTAGACATGACGGGAAAGATTTCAAAAAAGGAGATATTGGGGTTTATCAGTTGTTGTTGTTGTTGTTGTTGTTTTCAAAGGAACGAAAAATGCGTCAATTTTTTTTTTAGCATGGAAAAACGGATGACGAAATTCAACAACGGTAACAATAACACAGGTACACTCAGACATGTATACATACATAGACATGTGTCTCAGACGGTAAGTGAACAGATGGGATGCCGTTGGGGGGATGATGTCACAAACAGAGTAGAGTCAACAAGCGGCGGAGCCCCTTTCACCTCTTCCCCCACCGGGGGCGACCGCCGGAGGGGAGCCCACACAAAGGAGTCCGCGAGGAACCGAGCGGGTGGGCGTCCGGAGGGGAGCCCACAGTTCACATCAAGCATTAGACACCACACTACTGTGTAACTAACTGTCAATGTGTATGTTGTTTGTAAAATATTCACTGTAACACTTGGGCTTATTATCACTGTAACGCTTGGGCTTCTTTCTCGCTGGAACGCTTGGGCTTCTTTCTCACTGAAAGTCATCGGAGTGCACTGTAACGCTTGAGCTTATCACTGGAACACTTGGGCGTTTCCGAGGTGTCGTCTCAAGCAGACTTCTTGAGCATGAAAGAGGAATCGCGGGATACACGGAGGGGGCAGGGGAATTGAGTTGTAGCGCCTACGCAAAAGGCTAATATATGCGAACGAAAAGTTGAAACTATTGCTGAGAGCCGCCGTACAAACGATGCAAACGCTACAGGACACCGGATCGTGTTAGGGAGCGTCTACAAAAGAAACCCGCAAGGTTTCAAGCAGGCGCCATGATCTACAAAGATGTCTGTGAGAGGCGGTGGCCAGGTAGAGAATCCATGATTCACAGGATGTGCCAGCCACATTGTAACCCGATGTCTAAAGTCATCGATAGCCTCTGATATTGTTCCCCCCTGACATGCCAACAAGGACTCTTCCACAGTTCGAATACTGCAAATGAAACATGATATCGGACTACTAATGTCGTCGTCTGTCTTCTGAACGGTGATTGTGTACGTTGGTGGCAGTTGTATGATGATATGATTTCATCAGAATTGTTGGGCTTTACAGTTGTTCTCAAATAAAGTGGGACACACCTTATAATCAATCATCCAGACTGCAGGTCAAGCTGCTGCAGCTGTCGGTCGCACTTCAACCCCGCGCACACGCAGTACATGAACATAATCATGGACCACGCCTGCTACCAGCAGACTATGTGTACGAACGGGACCGCCGATGGGCGAAGACGGACCTGCAAGACTCGCTGCTGCCGGTGCTCAGGCGAATCGTGCAGAGAATCCACCTACTTTAGATGCTTTGCCACGACCTTTTTTTTCGACTCAGTACTACCTCCTACTTTTTGATATGACTTTTTGTTCGCACCACCAGTTTGATTTGCGTTAGCTAATGCATCATCTATACGTTTTGTTTCTGTTCCAGTTTGAGTTGCCTTCCTTTGTCTCCTAGCTCTTGCAATTTGTTCAAATTGTTGGCTAATTCTATTATCACGTTCTTTACGTTCTGTTTCTGGGTTTTTTGAAAGAAACTCAAACATTTCATTATACAAAGATAAAAAAAATCAACGCATCTGAAAAAACCCAGTTGAATTTCTGAAGGGGGAGGCTGTTTGCGAAACGCGGGCTTTCTATGCAGTGTGTCATGCGGGAGTCAAAAGGAAGCTTAAGTACGGCGGAGAAAGCAGAGCACCAGGGATTAGTTGAGTTGAGTTGCTGCTGCAAGTACCCCCAAGGGAACGTGCCATGAGGGAAGCACCAGATACGTGGTCTGTCCCTACTTCGATTTCTACACCAGGCCGTAAGGTAATGTGCATGTGGATGCATACCGTGAGCATGCAGCATGTCCACCCTTGCATGTGCAATCGCAATTGGCACAAATGTGTAAAGCCCAGGTTGACAGAGAAGGATGCATAGGGGATCCTTGTCTATGTACCAGGATGAGACATTCAACATTTCCCCCCAATGCTGCAACATTGCTCAGCCCCATAAGCACATCCTTCTCCACATGTTCATGTTCATGAATATGCATAGCATGGGCTGCTCCGCACTGATCAAACAAGAATGAAAGACAAGCCATTTGCCCACATGCAGCTGCATGAATGGCGACCCGGTATGAATTGATGAAACATTGTCCATGATGCCATGCATTGACGAGACACTCTAATTTACCATGAAGTGCTGCTACATTCGCAATCAGCTCCCATTTGCTCGCATCGATGTCACACCAGTCGCACGACTTGGGATCATGATCAAGCAAGAAAGATGAATGACAACACCTGCATGTGCCTGTCATGTGACTCATGTATTCAAAGCGTTATTTTTTCATTATAACTGTCTCAACTCATCAATCCTTATGCAGGCAAATTTTCCTGCTGCAACACGTCATGCCTCCAAGTTGGCAGCTGGTGACCGGTGCATTATGTGCAAGAGATGCACTCTGGTTATGCTGTCTCATGACATGAATGGGATTGCGGCTCAATCTGATCCCGTGAGGGGACAACACTCACTGTAACACTTGGGCGGTGAAGCGAAGTGACCCTCATCGTCCCCGTAGCAAGCAGACTACACTTAACTTATATCAAACGGTGGAACGATGTCGATACTCTTGGGGGATCGATCACTCAAAACCCGGAAACATACGGTAAAGTAGGCGAAAACGGTGATCACATGTTGCATGCACTTGTCTTGTGATGCAGCAGTCGGTTCTGGTGCTCAGCCAACCAAGGTGCATCGGATGGGATCGTGCATTCTGCTGATTCCAGGCATGCAAGGGATCAATGCAATCTGACAGCAACGGTACCTACAAGCAACGGTACCATGGCATGCATCCCCCTCTTTCACACTCTGGTGCATGGCATGCAGCCCCTCTTTCACACTCTGGTGTATGGCATGCAACCCTCTTCACACTCTGGTGCATGGCATGCAGCCCCTCTTTCACACTCTGGTGTATGGCATGCATTACACATGGATGCAGGGATTTGCATACTTTTGTGTGTAAATTGCAGCCTTGGGCTATTGTGTGTGCTCTGCCTTCGCATCGTGAAGCCCCCATAAGTTGTGTGCTCTTTTTTGCATACAGATCAGAGATGGTCACGCTGATCTTGTTCATGGTGGTTGGGACAAGGATGCACCGCCATGGATGACCGTGCCCCTCAGGTGAACTTCAAACATTTCTAGGGACCGTTGAAAGTTGGCTTCTGGTTGGAATGCGGCGGGGTTTAACCTTTGAATGTGCTTGATCGCATCTGTCATCGTTATGCATCTTTCCCACATCAGATAAGCAGCAACAAATGTTGCAGACCGTTGTCTTCCCAACCGACAATGCACAAGCACGGCATTGTTTTGACTTAACACTCCATGCATAACATCAACAATATATGGTAGATGGGATGTGAGTTTCGTGACCTCTTTTTGCCTGCAGTTGTCTTCAACAGCAACCTTAATGCATGTTGTGTTGGGGTTCCTTGGTTTTATGTACGGTGTGTGGTTTGTGCAGTTCACAACAAGCTTGAATTGCAACGTTTTACAAAGTTGGTGGTTGAGAGCTGCTTCTTGCCCTGATAGGTAAAGATTGTCGCACACCTTGAACAGGTTATCGATATGCATCTTATTGAGGTCAGCATATTATTGTTCATTTTCCCAACGCAGGACAACAACAGAGTGACGTACAATATGCCCGGATGTGTAATAAGAAATTCATAGGTTCGAGGGTATACGGGTAGCTTAAATTCAACGGTCAACCCTTCAGGTACAACAACACCATGCCACCCACGTGTGGTGAGTCGAGTCTACATGCATATAAAAACATGCAGTATATCTATCATTAAGACTTGCCGCCATGTTTCCAGGTAACTGCTCCTCCTGTCCTTGTTACAACCACTGTCATTGTAGATGCTTCGTGGCAGCCACGCCATTCATATGCACGTATGCTCCACCTTTCCAGGCCGGGGCTTCAGAGTTAGCACTCAACCTACCGGGCAAGGTCATGCATATGCGAGCCCTGTGCAGTGGCTTAGCGTCAATTCGCGAGAGCCTACTCTATGTCAAGAATGCACTAGAAGATCATGACATGGATTGGACAATTGTGCAAGACACCGTAGCACGCGAGCTCACTATGGCATCCATGTTCCTGGGCGGCGTGTTGGACGGCTGCGTGATCGCAGTGCTGCCATCCAGAGACAACGGGTTTCCTCCAGCTCCCACGAGATTTGTATCCTTTCAGGGAACCACGTTCAAGGATGCAAAGCTTCGCGACATACAGGCCGAGGTCAACGGCTTACGTTCGTTTGCTTTTGAAGAGCAGAGTGTGCAGGCAAGCTTATGGACTGTCATAAATTTTTGGAAACACTACTTTCCTTACCAACTTCTACCAACAGAGTTCTCGCGAGGCAGGCTACACACTCTACGCGACTTCCAGCTCGTCCTCGGCGGTGACCCAGGTATACCTGAGTCCAAGGACAGCCTCAATAGCAAGCCACTCAGCGGTCCTGTGGTGCACGACCTCCTAATCCCTGCATTCAACGCTGCGTGCGGCATTACTGCTCGCCTTGTGGAGATTTATGCAGTTTCTGGAAATCATAGCGTGGCTCCTATCGACATGTGAGTACATGGTCAGGTGGTGTGATTTTGCCTCTTTTATATCTTTGTGGTTGAATGGGCGTTCCTTCCTCCAGGCCGATTTTTTAAAAAATTCTACTCAGAATTTAGAGCCTCTGGAACGACTCGCTAGCTTGAGATATCAGCACCGAGGAATCACAAACCCGCTCCAGACCATGTTTCGCAACCAGTCAAAATCGGCCTGGAGGAAGGAACGCCCATTCAACCACAAAGATATCAAAGAGGCAAAATCACACCACCTGGCCATGTACTCACATGTCGATAGGAGCCACGCTATGATTTCCAGAAACTGCATAAATCTCCACAAGGCGAGCAGTAATGCCGCACGCAGCGTTGAACGCAGGGATTAGGAGGTCGTGCACCACAGGACCGCTGAGTGGCTTGCTATTGAGGCTGTCCTTGGACTCAGGTATACCTGGGTCAAGTGCTGCATGGTCACTGCCGAGGACAAGCTGGAAGTCGAGTAGAGTGTGTAGCCTGCCTCGCGAGAACTCTGTTGGTAGCGGTTGGTAAGGAAAGTAGTGTTTCCAAAAATTTATGACAGTCCATAAGCTTGCCTGCACACTCTGCTCTTCAAAGTAAAACGAACGCAATCCGTTGACCCCTGCCTGTATGTTGCGAAGCGTTGCATCCTGGAACATGGTTCCCTGAAAGGACACAGATCTCGTGGGAGCTGCAGGCCCCCCTTTGTCTCTGGATTGCTGCATCTCTGCGATCACGCAGCCGTCCAAAATGCCGCCCAGGAACATGGATGCCATAGTGAGCTCTCGTGCTACGGTGTCTTGAAAAATTGTCCAATCCATGTCATGATCTTCCAGTGCATTCTTGACATAGAGTAGGCTCGGGCGAATGGACGCTAAGCCACTGCACAGGGCTCGCATATGCATGACCTTGCCCGGTATGTTGAGTGCTACCTCTGAAGCCCCGTCCTGGAAAGGTGGAGCATACGTGCACCGGCAGTGACTGTAACAAGGACATGAGGAGCAGGTACCAGTAAACATGGTGGCAAGTCGTATTGAAGGTTAGATGCCTGTTTTTTTATATGCATGTAGACGCGACTCACCACACGTGGCATGGTGTTGTTGTACCTGAAGGGTTGGCAAAGATGAGCTCGGGTTCGATAAAGACTGAAAACAGTAGCAGCAGGTTCGAAAGGTTGCAACATGCATGCAGCCAACTACTCACGTGCGCCGTGGAAACCACCACCCACTCGCCCAGAAAGATGCTCCTCGTGTGATTCGAACCTGCGCCTCCAACTCCAGCTCCCCTTCGTTTTTTGGGGCGGACCTGCGGATCCGGATTCCCTACACTCGAGATGAGACATTCGACTGACGACGCCTCCTCTAAGGACAGCAGAAGCCAACATATTCCTGAGAAGCTTCGAGAGCAGACCTACGACTTGGCTTGCGAGTTTCGCACAGTTCACTCGCGATTCTGAGACCGGAGATCATGGAAACGCTTTCAATAGGTGAGTTTGCATGGGAAACGCTTCTTTAAACTTTCAGTTCTGACACCAACAAAGAAAGTTATGGCCTCTCAAAGTTGTGACCCCCCCTTGCTTCGCAGATTCTCATTCACGACGAATTCGAGGATCAAAGCGTCGATGATAATCATCGTGAAAGGAGGTGAGTCTCGCGAGATTGGAAGGCGATCGACTTGATGGGGTTGGGGACCTGCAAGCAAGCTATCAGGGTGCATGTCCTTGCCTGCGCAGTATGATGTCCGCAGCAATCGACAATATTATATCCAAGCTATTCTCAGCCTTCAAGTTTGAATGGGAGGCCAAAGTCTCGATCCCGACACATTGTTCATGCCCTACATGCATGCTGATCATGCTTTGCCCGAAAGTGATGACTGTTGTTGACATCAAGTGTTGTGATACGGTTCTCATCCAAGTGTTGGCAACATATATCACTTGACAAGCATGAGGTTGATTGCTTGAAGTTTTTCATGTCATAGCACGCATGGTTCTTTCTCATCAGCACACCATACATCGGAAATCCCTTGTGAATGTAAGCCTCGTATACTAGCCCCACGATACTTGTTGTCTTATCCAAGTCGTTGTGCGTTGTTGGGTTGTCTATGGTTACAATGGACCCTACAGTGTACGTGGGATTCTGGTAAGGTAAGTAATCCATGTCTGAAGATCGTGTTTTGAAATGTACAATATAAAACCCTAAACAATTATGAGCATGGCAAACGCGAAGGAGTGCTCCGACTCGAAAGTAGTTGCCGCTTACTGATTTCATTGGGATTACAACTCTGGAAACCCTATTTAAATGTTGCTGGAAGCAGGGACTATTTAAGCTCAAGATCTGTAGGGCCGTGAGACCAGACAGTGGGGTTAAGTCGATAGTATAGTGATAGTATTAGGCCACATTTGTGGCCGTACACTAGACGTTTCATTTTTACTGTTCCGTCGATATACCGTAGCTTGAGCACTGTTTTTCTTAGCTACACTCTATCCCATATAAAGCATATCAAGAATTAAAGGGCATTGGATAACTTCAATATGTATGCAGTTGAAGAAATGGATGCAAGCCTTAGTACTACGACATTCAAAAGCCGCATCATGGGCACTTCAGTCAACGTCAGCTTGACAATAAGGAATACCCATGAGGCCACCATGGAGTTCACCCTCTTCGGTGCCGCTTACACATTCACTGTTACGAGGTGGAGCAGAAAGGGTTTGTCGTCCTTTCTGCTTCTCTTCTTTGCTTACAAGTGCCGCGAAGCAGCTGACTTCGGTTCTCTCACGGTGGATGACAACGGTGTTCCTACCTTCAATATGACCACTGCCCAGAAGGTCAATGCTGTGATCCAAGGTGCCAAGGATGTCATGGCATGCGTAGACGAGATTGGTACTCGGCACCAGCGGTCAGTGCTCGACTATGCCGTCTGGTACCGGGAGAAGCACACCTGCTGGGACACCTACGAGAACTACATCACCATGCTGGCATGCAACTGCATCGTCCACACAAATTTCTTGGCTCCGGGTGTCACATGGGAGTTGGTGACATTTGGCATGGCTTGAAGGTCAACCTTCTACTTCCTCCTACACGAAAGTAGTAATACAGGGTTTAGGGTTTAGGCTTTAGGGTTTAGTTTGTATGAAAAGAACCTCACCTGGATGTTATTAGCCCGAGGTGTCCGTGGCAAGGACATATGCCAACGTGTATCGGTGTGCGTGCTGGCGACAGAGGTTCACAATGGGGGAGCCAAGCTGCGCGAAGAGCTGGGGGAATTTGTTCGAAACAATGCTGATGCGCTGGTGCTGGTCGTGCAATTGTATACAGTTGTTCTCAAATAATTTTGGGAAAATCGGTATCAAATAAAGGATATATCTGAATGCAAAGGGTGGAAGCTTTTGTACACACCTCCTTATTGCCCAAGAGCTAATGCGATTGAACAAATATTTGGAAGCATGAAGAGAGACTACAGGGTATCATGTCCATTGACGTCAACCTGTAATTTCGATTACTTCATGCAAATATGTTGCGTTATAGAAATGTGGAGGTATAAAGACTTGTCAAAATATATGATTAATACGAGAGATTGGGTTAGGAATGTTCGAGAGAGCCTGTCTGCAGATCCAGATTACATCAAAACGTTTTCGGGGTACAATTTGTAATGGAGAATGAGGTCCGCGAGTCATCATCGTTGGTACATGAGGCTGACCAACATGATGACGTTGCAGAACTTGTCGATTATGATGGGGAGGAAGACGAGGAGTGTGCACCTGGGCGAGCGATTTGTGTGGTCAAGATGAAATTGAGTACCTTTATTCCCCATGATTGGCTCCGTAGAAAGATAGACACACTGGTACTGGACATGAACAAGTTGCTTGGAGAGGGTTATATTTTCGCAAATTTCCACATTGCTCGTCTTTTTGAGAATGGTATAGCTGTCCCTCCTGTAAATCTCAACTTCTTCTACCGGTGCCTTCTTGCAGTCAGTACCAACAAATGTATGGGATCGACTCTTGGCGAAGACTTCGAGAATAGTCGGCTTCTGTTCGACCTGTTAAGAGAGCAGGGGCAATCCAAAGTTGACATTCGGGGGAGAGTGAATAACCAGATCGTTGCAGACCTGTCTATTCTCATGGCCACCATGGCCTCTAACCACCTCTGGACCAACCTTGAGCGGCGAATAACGACGTACTTGAAGTGGAAGTACCCAAAGATTGCCAAGCGCCTGCGGTCGGACATCGTGGCTGCAGTGATCAAGTGCCCTACAAAGAATCTCGACGTCATCTTCAAGATGAGCCCTCATACAACCAAGCTGCCAACCAAGCTCCCAACAGCTCGACTTCGCTCGGCAAAGAGCGCTGTTGCTCTTGCGAAGAAGAGGGTCGGTAGGAAGGAACCAGAAGGATCCCCTTTGCGAGTTAGGTTGACTAAACTTCAAGCGAGGCTTGAAAAGTTGAGCGAAGCTTGGCTCTCCTCCAAGAACCTTAGGGTGGACGAAGATAACGCGAAACGCTTCTCTGCACGCGAAGTGGCCTTCTGTCTCAGGGGGGTTCTCCCTTTACCATCCGGAAAGACTTTTGCTTCTCGGGCTCACATGACCCTTCCTCTGTACCACAAGATATTGTCGGAGACCATCGCATCTGAGAACGATAGACTTCGCACATTCTTGTTGTTGCCTTACAAATCTGGATTCACTCTGTCGCACATTCCGATTTCGAAAATGGCCTTTTTCTATATGGTCAATGAGTGCCACTTCGATTCATGCAAGGCAGACGTTGCTTCCAAAAACCATCAAGGAATATGGGAGCGATTCGCAAATCTGAAGATAGTGGAGACAGTTTCTAGGAAGTTCGGCTACCGCATTGTGACAGACGGCTTTGCAGTCAGTATCTTGATGAATAAGCCTACATGTCTAACATGTTCGATGCCTGGAGACGCGTTCTCTACGCGGGCGCATGAGTATATGACAACAGATGAGGGTGGCATTTTATCCTTCCGTGATAATGTGGTCGTGGCTGCAGTAGACCCTGGTGTTACTGATATCGTGACGGTAACAGGACTCGACGGAAGTACCAATTCGTATAGCTCGGCGCAATATTATCGCAAGGGTCTGATCTTCAAATCTCAGCGTCAAACTGACGTTTGGAACCTCGAAACGGCTGATATCTTCGGTGATGTCATTCCGGATAGAGACTCTCCGATATCTCAACATATTGGGGCGAACGCCAGATTCTACATGGGTGCCGCCCCAATTCTTCTTGCCCATCGTGCTTCGAGGGGGTACCGAAACCTCCGCCTTCGCAGGTACTGCAAGAAACAGAAACTCATTGTTGAGATTGCTGACTTCGTAGCTCCGAGGGAGAAGAGCACGAAGGTACTCGTCGGTTTTGGTGATTGGAAAGGTCTGGGGGCGACACCAATCTCTAGGCGGACTTGTGGCCCTCTCCAAGCTATTCGTTTCGAGCTTCGTAGCCGCGAAAACGTTATCATGGAGGACGTCGATGAGTTCAGAACATCTCAACGATGCAGTTGCTGTGAGACCCGACTTTGCAACATGGTTGCACTCACTCATCGTAAGAAGCAAGACGGTACTTGGGAATGTACGGAAGGACGCAAGCGGATTCACAAGATTCTCCACTGCAAAAGCAGTCAAAGCGGAGCGCCACGCCAACAGAGCGGCGGTAGGCTCCACTGCGGGAAGACTTGGGACCGCGACGTGAACGCTTCCAGGAACATCCAGATGCTTACACTCCACCAAGTCTTTGGGAGAGAGAGACCTCTCGCGTTTCGCCGAGACGCGCCGAGAGGTTCCTCGAAAAACCCACCAATACCTGATACTGATATGGGGACACAGACGGTTGAACGGTTTACCACAGAGGCGACTCGGAATATCTTCGAGAACCTCTTCAACCTGCTGCACCCCCCAACGTTGCCCAAACGCAACGATCTGCAGTCTGGATGATTATAAGGTGTGTCCCACTTTATTTGAGAACAACTGTAAGAGCGGGCGACTTCTATTCATGCAAGTGTTGGGTGAGTTCAATTGAAAACTCATAAATTGTGATTCATTGAGTGTACATAAATTGTGAGCGAATTACATGGCCTGCGTTCGACGTAAATACGGAATCCCTTGCCAACCATATTCCAATAAATGTCCCCGCCATCTTGCTCACATTCCAACCTGTGCAGTTGACAGCATCGCTTACTTGGAAAGACTGGTTAAGGCGAAAAAAGAATTGGAGGCCCAGGTCGACGTCATGTCAGCCCAAGCTGTACAGGATGCAGCCAGGATGGACCATCTGGCATCTCACTCCAATGTCATGGCATCTTACTCCAATGTCATGTCAGCCCAAGCTGTACAGGATGCAGCCAGGATGGACCATCTGGCATCTCACTCCAATGTCATGGCATCTTACTCCAATGTCATGTCAGCCCAAGCTGTACAGGATGCAGCCAGGATGGACCATCTGGCATCTCACTCCAATGTCATGGCAGCCCAAGCTGTACAGGATGCAGCCAGGATGGATCATCTGGCATCTCACTCCAATGTCATGGCATCTTACTCCAATGTCATGTCAGCCCAAGCTGTACAGGATGCAGCCAGGATGGACCATCTGGCATCTCACTCCAATGTCATGTCAGCCCAAGCTGTACAGGATGCAGCCAAGACCAACTGTCTGGAGGCCCGGGTCAGCCAGTTGGCAGCGCAGCTCGCTAGGTTTCCACACAACCCTGGTATGCATTTCTACGGCGATGGCAACATCACCCCGCCTTGAGATTATCTCCCTTGGGGTGAGACCGCCTGTGTGAAGACTTCGAATGCCGGTTACTGAACTGCTTGTCACACAACTGTAGACGACGCTGATTACGACGATGATACCGATGCTGCTGCTGCTGCCGATGCCGATGCCGATGCCTCCATGCAACCTCATGCAACCAACTCTGATAGGGCATCATGATGTCGGTAGTCGTGCGGATTGCGGGGGGGGGGGCATGCCACGGTGACTTGCGCATACTCATTCTCACACGTGAATTCAAGCAGAGCAGACTCCTGCTCGAAAACCTAACCAAATATGAACAACGCACACATGAAGTCCGCATTTCAAAAACAAAAAATTATACGCAGCAATTTAAGCCAAAGTCGGCGTGGAGGGAAGCCTGAACTCAGTATTGAGCAAGTAGATAATGTCGTACATCTCACAGGGAATCTCGGGACTCAACTCGTCGAATGCAGCATTCAGATTCTTGGACAGATCGTCCATCCACTTGTGATCAGCCTCGGTCATGCGCGCATCGCGCAAGGAGTTGGCCTTGTCGGGATGCAGCCGCATGGCCATCATCCTCTGTTCACTCCTCTTCCAACCGGCATTTAACCAGGTGTCAATGGCGTAGTCAGACAACCAGTACTTCCACCAGCTGGTGGACATGGTCGCCCGGGTAGGCCCTCTTGCGAGGAACGTTTCTAAGATCCCGGTCCTCTCCAGTAGCCCGGATACGTCTTCAAACGTGTGGGACGACTGATATATATCGGCCTCGGGCTCGGGCTCGGGCTGGGCCTCGGGCTCGGGCTGGGCCTCGGGCCCGGGCTCGTCGTCAGACTCGGACATGGCCTGGGCCTCGTTGCCTGACTCGAACTCGGACTCGGACTCGGACTCGGACTCGGACATGGCCTGGGCCTCGTCGTCGGACTCGGACTCGGACATGGCCTGGGCCTCGTCGTCGGACTCGGACTCGGACATGGCCTGGGCCTCGTCGTCGGACTCATCATCAGACGATACCAAGGATACAATGCACGGCTCAAGTGCGTTCAGAACGCAGTTGCGGATTTGTGTAACGAAGTCGCGAACAATGTCTTCATCGTCCCTTGATAGGTCGATGATGCACGGTTCTGACACGTTAACGAAAGTACAAGACATGATTGATTACCGGTTGAGAAATGATAAATAGCGGCAAAGTGGAAGTATAATATGTGTGTGTCTTTACAGCTCGAGCGAAACATTTCATTTTTTTTCACAAGCACTCCGAGGAGAAATACATGAAGGAACGCGCGTTCGATGAGAACTACAAGGACGGGCGCATTAATATCGCGCCCCGCCAAGGGAACGCGGCGGCTTGCGCATCCTACTCGTCCATCCTCACCCACAACATCTTCCCCAGCGGAGCGACCGGGGGCGACCGGAGGGGAGCCCCCACGGGAAGTCCGCGAGGAACCGAGCGGGTGGGCAACCGGAGGGGAGCCCACAGTTCATATGCATGCAGCAGACAATACGATGTATGTATGTAGCCGGTCTCTACATATGGACTGTGACAAACATGCGGAAAGCGTGGGAGAAGAATGGGGTAGGGGTGGTGTCGCAAGACGGATTGAGAAGAGCACACGACTCCTCCTGCTTGACATAAGCGACATTTGCAAAATCCATAACTGGTCATATAAGTAAATCACCGTCCTGCACGCACATGGCGGCTTCTACCAAGATGCCCGCGCCATCCCAATTGCAATGATCCCTACAATACTGACTTAGGGATTACAAGATGATTCACTTTGGACCACCTTGACATAATTTCTCCATGCAGACTCAAACATGGATGTTATTGAAGGCCTCAATGCTCATGTGCAATTCCTGTCACAAGAGCAGGAGCGGTTGATGCAAGAAATTGCAAATTTGTCTACATCTCCAGACATCGAATACGAAGTGAAAAGAGAGCAGGTATTGGTTTTGGCCCGGGAATTACGCGCTGCTTCCTCTGAGCATGCCCTCGTCTTTGCCGCTCTGCAAGCGGCAGGCCGCAGGCAAGTTGGATGATAAGAGGTTCACTATATCATGATACCCGTTGTGTTGTGCGACATAACATGCAGTACTTGTATCAAATTGTGCACCTGGGAGGGCAAGTAATGTTTTTACTAAATCATAATGACCGTTTCGAGAAGCCGCAGAAAGATCGCAATTAGTTGGATGCGATCCTGCAGAAATCAGTGCGAGGACACTCTCTCGTTTGTTTAGTGAGCATGACAAAATTAGTGCTTGTTGTATGCAGGTCTTGTAATCACTCATCTGCATACACAAGCCGATATTCAGCATTTTCATGTCACCTGTGCCAGCACCAACTAGAACAACCGTCTCAGGATCCATTTTTACTAATCATCACAATTTTTGTCGTGTTAATTGTACGCAGGGGGGCTGGACAAGCAGCAGTTGTGCAAGGCACTCAGACGGTTGTTGCCCCCCCACTTCAAATGACACCGAAGTGGGGGGACTTCGGTGTCATCAAGACTCGGTTGTTGTCCCCCCACGCACCCATTCCCCCCATTGCTGTCCACTTGAAGGTTTTTGTATGAGCGGTGAGCGTCGAGAACGAGCCACGTGAAGGCATCGATCACGTCAGCTCGACCACAGTATACCTTCATGCTTGGATCCTCTCTCTGTAGAAGGGAAGCCAAGGGATGCTACCGCCCTGCCCCGGAGTCACGAACTTGAACGGGAATTCGAAAACGATCGCCTTTCGTTTTCGTAGTTTCGTCTACAGTCGGCGGAACAGTTAAATGAAACATATATCAGATGGAAATAAATGTACGACATCGCCGTTAGAAAATTGGCGTTAAGAATGGTCGCTGAATCGGGTGTGTTAAAAACTTCTGTGTTTACGAACAGCAGTCGCTCTACTCTGTGGAGGTGGAAACGTTTTGGTGTGAATCGAAAACGACGTGAATTTGTAAGCAAGTAGCGGCAAGTTGTTGTTCCAGAGATGGAGAGTCTTTTCATACAGCTAGGGACATTTGAGAGTGGGACACCTTGTACAACATTTGGCATCGTTTTCGATATCTGTATTGCACACTTAAAAAGCTTACTCAGGAGGAGAGAAACTACCGCTTGTGCCCCGAGAGTGTCTCCCGGATGCTGGAGCTCGTGAAACTTCGTCTTCTGCGCACGGACCTGACGCCGCGCAACGCGCACGCCGCCGCTGCCCTTTCGGGGCACGAGCTGTCCATATACAACCACCTGGTTGACGTGCCTATAATAATGGTGTAAACGCGCGCATTGGGATAGCATAGGAGCAGCTCGACAACGATCATGGCGCACATGACAACCAATGTCGTGTACGCGTTGGTTGAGCACAAGTTCATTCAGAAGGATGAGATGATCACTTAGGCTTCTCACCTTACATCAGGCCTCAATCAAGCAATCATGGCACACGGAGGATTATCGTCCACAACACAGTATTCAAACATAACCGGTCTCTACATGTGGGCTGTGACAAACATACTTCCGAGAGATCCTTGAGCATTAATTATTAAACAAGCGGCGGAGCCCCTTTCACCTCCCCCCAGCGGAGCCCCCAACGGGAAGTCCGCGAGGAACCGAGCGGGTGGGCGACCGGAGGGGAGCCCACAGTTCACATGCATGCATCTTACCAGGCGGCACCTGTGTCGAGTCACTCACACGGCGACCTCTCGCATCACATCACGGCGGCACTTGTGTCGAGTCACACACAGGGCGACTTTCGCATAAGGCGGCACCTGTCGAGTCACTCACACGGCGACCTCTCGCATCTCATCAAGGACGGCGGAACCTGTCGAGTCACAGAGCGACCTTTCGCATCACGGCGGCACCTGTTGTGTTCACTTTGCTCAAGCGAAAATATCGCTGCACGTGCCCAATAATTCCAGGAACGCTTTGAAAAGGATTATTGATGAGCCAGCACTTTGACTTTTCAGGCTACTTTGAACATGTAACTTCTGTGTCTTTACAGGCCTTGAATGTTTTGTGTCAATCTCCTGAAGACGTTGACCCAGCAGGGCCAGACATTGACCAGTCTGGACAAAGCTGGAGCTAGAGGGGTTCTAATCACACGAGGAGCATATTTTTTGGGCGAGTGGGCGTTTTTCCCATTTTTGTTCGGGCGTGAGCCGCATAGCATACTTCGCTGCTGCTCATCTGCTTGACACAGTTCCGCCTCGATGAGAGTATGAGTGACTCAACATGTTCCGCCGTCCTTGATGAGATCGGTCTCCGTGTGACTAGACACAGGTTCCGCCGTGATGAGGGTGTGACTCGACAGGTTCCGCCGTCCGTTCCTCGAAAACGAGTGTAAACGTCGTGATCACCACCAAGCATGTGTAGTGCTGGAGGTACAATCGCCGGGCATGATAAAAGGCCCTCCTCGCCCCGAATCTGCATAATTTCCTTTTTGTTTTGTTCTCTCTCTTCCTTCGCACACAACCGACCACCTATATTAAGCTTAGAGTTGCCATGAAGTACCGGCTTCCCATAGCTGCCCTCTCCCTGATTTTCGTAACCGGTATCTCGTGCACCTACCTCAAGGTGCGCGTGCTCAATGCCGACGTGCTGACCACCAAACTGCGTGCGTGGTTCGTGCAGAACCCCGAGGACCGCCCGTACCCCCCCGTCATCGGAGTCACCCGGTACGACAGGGCACTCGTCGCCGGTCCCCTGGGCGACGTTCTCGTCCCGCACGCCCGCGAAGTGGTGTACCCGCTCGTCTCGGAACCGAGGATGCCGTTCGACGCCCTGATCCAACGCCTGCGCCACTTTCCCCGCGCGGAGCGCCACGCCAAGCTGTTCTCGGTGGTCCACAGCTACGGGTTCATGACGTTCCATTTCATGTACGAAATCGTCCCCAAGATCGCCGAGGGCATCGCGCTCCTGCGCGCAGACCCCGAGGTGAAGCTTCTCGTCTGGAAGAACGACACAACGTGGATCCAGACGCTCTTCGACCTTCCCGCGCACAGAATCGTGCAGTACGACCACCACACCGTGTACCACGCCGACGAGCTGTTCGTCCCGTCTCCGGGGCACACCGGCTACATGAACCCCGAGCTGGTGCAAGCTGTCCTCGCGCACCTGCCCGCGCGGGTCGAAAACGACAGGCCCTACGTTCTCTACGCATCCCGCGGGTCGTCGAGCGATCGCAGGGTGCGCAACGAGCACGAGCTAATCGAGGCGCTGCGCCACGCGTCGCCCTACCCGCTCGTCGTCTTCACCGACCGCGAAACACCGACGCAGATCGTCGCGCTCTTCAGAGGAGCGGCGGCCGTGGTGGGCTTCCACGGAGCGGGCCTCGTGAACGCGATGTTCTGCGCGCCAGGGACGCCCCTTATCGAAATGATGTTTACCTTCGAGCCGCACTGGGACTTCATGCAGCTCGCGCTCGCCCTAGGGATGTGATACTGGCTGGTGCCTGTCCCGCAGAGCTGGTGGATGCAGCCTCTCGTGACGGCCCCCGTGGGGCAGGTCGTCGCGACGCTGATCGCAGCGCTGGAAGCGCCCACCCCCTGCCCGTCGGGCTTCTCTACGAAGAGCGACCAGGACTCCAGGCTGGGCCAGGACTACAGGGGGGAGATCGACGACCCCGGTGAGAGCAGTTCGCTGCGCAAAGACAAGAGTGCCTCCTTTTGCTCAGGATGCGGCGCGGGGCGCATGGGCGACGGCGCGTCCTGCTGGCCGTGCGCGCCCGGATGGTTCGCGCCGGATCCGGAGGCGAACCCGACGTGCCGCATTTGCCCTCTGAACACCTTCGCGGCCGCGGACGCCGCGCGGTGCGTCTCGTGCCCGGCGGGAACGGGAACGGTACTCCCTGGGGGGCGAAGCGCTGAGGACTGCGTGGACGTCGCGCGCGCTATTTCGCACCGCACGGAGCTGAACGGCATCATCGACATCGTTCTCAAGATGACTCCGCGGTCCTCGCCGCCACCCGACACCAGACTCGCGCTCACGGAATGGGAGTGGACAGTCTTTGGGAGCGACTCATCGTCAGCGCAGACCCTGCCCTCGACAAACCACGACTGGCGCTCGCTCATTTCCGAAACCCAGTGCGACAGCGACGACCCGTACATACCCAGGTGCTATGCATCGCGCCTCACCATAGCCTTCAGCGGAATCGATTACTCGATCCTCGAGACCGACCCCGGGGCCTTGCGGGTCTTCAACAACTCCGTGCGCGCAGAGCTCGCAAAGAGCCTGGACGTCCCGAACGAGCTCGTCTCAATTACGGGCATACGCCCGGGGTCGGTGGTCGTGGACGTCACGGTTCGGTACGCGAACAAACCACCCGCGACGGAGAACATCGTGTTCCAGGAGACCTTCAAGAACACGTGGGGGGTCACAGAGGTCTCCGTGTCCCCCGTGCCTGAACCGCCCCCTCCCATCATCACGGATGCGCCCACACCTCAGATGCCATCGGAAGACGGATCCGGGGGCGGTTTCGAGCATCGCGCTGGGCGTCGGGTTGGGAGTCGGTCTGGGCACGATTTTGATTGCTACCATCGTCGTCATTCTTATCTTGCGCAGAAAACGACGCATTGCGGCCGCGGCCGCGGCCGCAACTTCGAACGACTGATGTTCGTAAAGTTTTAATACAGAACGAATACAGTCGGAGACACAAATTGTGGGACACCTTACCGGTGACCCACAATTGCGCATCCCCCCGTCCGTCCGTACATTCATTCATTCATCCTCACACACATATGCCACGGCTGCGGATTCTCGTCACTCCTCGTCTCGTCGTCACACGTCCTCGAATGAAGTGGTGTAAACAACGCAGACAACTTTAACGAACCTTAAGTGGTGTAAACAACTTTAACGAACCTTATTCTCCTCGTTGAGTGGTTACACGGGGCACAATAGGTGGGTTTAGGGTTTAGGGTCGTCGAGGGGTTCCGGGTTGTCCACAGTGAGCTTGTTCCTACCGAGCTTGACAGCGCAACCATGACGGTGTACGACAGGATGCCCGAGATGGCTGAGTAGGCCATGTAGGTACTGCACCTCGCTCACATGCACGAGCTGGAAAGCCCACTTTGGCAGTTCCCCTCCTGAGCTGCATACACTCACCAGGTGGGCATGCAGTTGGGGCAACCAGCCGATGAGTTCAAACATGTGTTGTGGCTTAACCGATGGTGCATGCTCGCGTGACCCATCAATTAATAGTAGCTTTCGGCTGCGTTGAACCAGGTTGAATAGATCTGACAACCATGTTTCAATGTGTGGGGTCAGGTTTGGGATCCGGCCAATCACGGTCGGGTTGTCAGTGAACATGTAAACATCTGAGCATTGTTCGGCCAACTGTGCAATCTCTTTCATAAATGATCCACAATTTGTGTCTCCGACTGTACACTGAGAATGCTCGAGAGATTGAGTTATGCGGTTGCCACCCGTTGTTTGTACCAGTTCCCTGCTTTCCTGTACAACGCCTTACGAACGTCGTTCACATTGAATCCGTTTTCTTCGATCGTGTCTCGTTCCTCCTTGAACACGTCTCGGCACACCCATGACAAAAACTCAGAGACGCTATGTATCCGCAACTCCACGCCCTGTTCAACCAGGCACTCGATGCCTTGGCTCAACCGAGACTCGGTCGTGACGGACTCGACGAACTCGGTCACAGTCTTGATGTACTCTGTCTGCGACGGCACCGCTTGCCTTGTGACGGCGGTGCAATGCGTCTTGCCCTTCGTCTTGAACCACAGACGAGACGATGGGTGGTCCACGCACGTCCACATAATGCCCTCGCCACCACCCTTGACGCCGGCCAGCTGGTACGCGAACGGACACTCTGCATCCACGGCGTTCGTGAGATCCGCCATGTAGTCTTGCGCGGGCTGCGTGTCGCTCATGTCGACTTCCACCTCGTACGTCGGAAAGTTCATGATGTTGAAGATCCATTCCTCCTGACAGAACACCGTGCTGTACTTGGTCATGTCAACCCATTCATAGTCGATTCTGATCGCAAATATCACAAACATCTTGGCGAGCTTACACAGGGCCACCTTGCTCTGCACACCTTTACCGCAGTACTCGCCACATGCGACGATGTTCGATCTTATATCTGCTCCATGGATAGCTTGGATACGATCGAACAGATCGGAGTACTTCTTCGCAGTCAGAAACATGTGGCAGCCTTGGTTGTCGTTGTCGACTGACAGGATTCTGTTTCGAGACTGAATGGTGTCGACGAAGTCAGGGGTTCCGTTAGTGAAGTGCCTCACAATGTCCGAGTGCTTCCCGTGCAGTTTGACCGTGCCTCGGAACTTGAGCGTCTGCGGGATCGCACTTCCAAAGACGTACGGCAACTCTTTCAGGACGTTCCTGAACTGCTGGATCGGGGGAAATGGAATGAAGGCCGGCATTTGACTAACCTACAGTTGTAAATTAGATGGATGGCTAATACTAACGGTAACGCTCTTGCGTTTATGTTTTGGCATGGGGGGTGAAGAAGCGCAGTTTCTTGAACCCCCGCCCCCCCCCTCACGCCGGCGACGCTGCAGTTCGTGTCCGGCATCGCCCCCATTTTTCTCGAGTCTTGTTTGCAGAGTCTTTTTGTTCATTTTGAAATCCCGGGCGAAGGCGTTGATATCCTTCAGCAGAACGACGTCGGCGTCGGCGTCCGTGACTGCAAAGTACTGATTGACGAGCACCAGCTCGGGCACCAAGGGATTCAGTTGAGATTCATCATTACAGTTGAGATATAATGAGAAGAGAGAGCGGTTATTGGATTTAGCCCGCAGACTGCGTGCTGTTTCCATTGAATATGCTCACGCACATGCTGGTTTCATGCACGAGAGGTGAGCGCATTTGCCCATGGTGGAGGGGGGTGCAAACTCATACAGCTAGGGTTTTAAAAATTGAAACCATTTCCATCTGAGCAAGAAGACAACCAACCCAACTCTATCCACAACGTTAAATAACTAATAATGTCAACAGTCGGTGAGAAAATATGGTTGCAACTTGCTAATGCTGCATACAAATTACATGATCCGCATGATCCGCATCTTACCAGATACACTGTTCCAGCTGTGATGTTCACATTTGGAGACGCTTTCTTCCCAGCGTTCTCTAAGCTCGTGGACCAGAAGATCGAGGATATTCCTGAATGCTTTGACTCCATATTGTATATCGACAAAAGGAACAGACACAAGTTGTTTGCGCTGGATGCCTTGTTTATGACCGAAGACGTTCCAACCATCTACCGCATACTGGAGAGGCTGTTCATCATCCGACCTGGATTCAAGGACATCAACATCAACTTCTTAGGTGCCGATACACTGGCGATCTGTTACTCAGATACAGAAATCCAGGAGTTCTTCTTCGAGGTGATTTGCATGTCTTGGCTGCGCGTCAGTAAGGCAGTTCGAGTGATCGCAGAGCGATACCGCAAACACCTCCAGAGGAGAAGGAATCACATGGTCAGTCACGTGCTCGTGCCTTTCATCGTGCGAAACCACGTCGACTAGACCCCATTCTCTGTATTTTTCCCATGAATACGGCGAATATTGTCAGTAATTGCTGAAAAGTTTGAGGAGTGTAGACATAATTCACTTGTAATGTAAATGGACACTCGTAATGTAATGTTTTCTCCGTTGGATTATGACCCTGACCACATTGAATGCAGATTTGTATAGCAGAGCTCTGCTTGTCATGACCACCATTTGCGACTACTTTACCGTGTGTTTCCATCATGTATGATTGATCCCCCAAGAGTATCGACAGCGTTCCGCCGTTTAGTTATTTTCGGAAAGCAAACGAGGCAACTACTGTTGCAACCTCCCAAGAATCGTTTACAAACAACGTACACATTGTGTAAAACTTAACAGTTACGTAGTTGATGTGAACTGTGGGCCCCCCTCCGGTCGCCCACCCGCTCGGTTCCTCGCGGACTCCTTTGTGGGGGCTCCCCTCTGGTCGCCCCCGGTCGCTCCGCTGTGGGGAGGTGAAAGGGGCCTCCGCCGCTTGTTGAATAAAATCTGCAACTGAATCCCTCTGCCCCGCTCATTCATAAATCCAATATGGTATATGTCAAGCAGAAGAAAAAATAGAGTGGGGCTCACGAATGACTGACCTGCCAGCGTGGCAGCGTGCCAGCACACGGAGATGGCTCTCGCAAAATACATCGATCAAGACAGACAGGCTGCCGCGACACAGACCCCAAGGAGGCGGAGGCTGTCGCAAACTACATCGATCGATCGTCCATCTGGGACCGAAGGCCCCCCAAAAATAGAGTGGGAGTCCACAAGACGAACAGGGACATGTATGCATGCATGCATTCATGCGTGGCAAACGGCGCATCTTCGTCATCCTCGTCCTGTCGCAAACTCCATCGATCATCCATCTGACTCTCCACAATACGAATGGCGACAACTGTATTTTGATTGTGAAGGGGAAACCACGGGCCCCATTTTCATCAAGTTTATCATATCAGCATGTGTGAAGCAATTTGAACTTGATGCTGGGCGTGCGACGCGTGTCGTGAGGTTGATCAGTACCCTGGGCGTGGCGACGGTACTGACTTTGTCGTGTGGCGGAGGCGGGGGGGTGGCACTGTCAGCCTTGACAGCTGCTTTGCTCAATCAGGAGTGTCTCATGTCGGTGTACCGGAATTTGAATGAGGCCGAAAAGGTTGCATTCAGCCAGGCCATCATGCTCTTGTCTCAACATGTCATGGAGCAATGATTTGGTTGCTCCATTATTTTTGGATTAGATCCCGGGTCAAAACCAGGAGAGGGTGCGTGTGGCTATGCGGGTTAAGACACCACACAAGATTTTGATGCGATCATGCCTGCCTGCAGAATGAACGATCTATCCCCTTTCCTAAGATCTGTTGTAATGGCGCGCAGAATGCGATCCACCTGATCGGATGATGTGTGCACGCAACCCGTCTTGCACATCCAGGCGAAACACTCACAGTTCCATCTGATAAGGTGGTACTCGTGCAAGCTTGCATGGGGCCACTGGATAAGCAGACTGGCAATGTTGACTGCTCGCTCACGTTGCATCGCCTCGTCTCCTTCCTCACCACTGCAAGGCACGCATCCAAACGTGCGGTGTCCAGCTAAGAACACGTCGTAGCGCACAAACTGAAGTTTGGCATCGCGCATTTTGCTATTCCCGGTGGGGGAGCTGAAGTTAGCGAGGCTTGGTGTATCGCTGGTGTGAGGGCGAGATACAATGCCATGGTGTGCATAACCATTGCGCCACCCCCCGATCATCACAACAACGTGGTCGCCGTGGCGTAAGGTCTCGAAAGCCAGAGCTGTGTTGTGCACCACGGTGTTTGTTGGGGCCAACGACCAATGGCCAGCATCCTGGTCCTCCAGCAATTGCAATAACGAAGCCATCCTGCGTCGTGAGCAACGGAGCAAATGTCCTTGCAGTGAGGTGATTGCAGATCTCCATTGGCGCGGGTACAGGCAGCTCTGAATGTGTATTGTCAAACTGCGCCATATGTTGGAAGGAATCTGCTTCATGCATAACATGCTCAATGTTGGTATCTTCATCGTGATTAGATGAGACGACGATGAAGATTCTCGTTTACATCTTGCAATTTGTTGATTCAAAATCGTATTGGTGTTCCACTGCCCAGTGGATTTCTACACCATTAGGTTACACGAAGCAATTTCATTTTAGTATTCCGTTGACTGTAAACACCGGCCCAACAAGACCCCTCACTCACCTCATTTCGCAATGCACCGTCTTGGCAAAAACAAGGTAGGGAACATTCTTTCGTCTTCATGTCAGGTTCCTTGCCATCCAACATGACCAGAGCTACCTGATTGGACGCGGGAGCCACATTCAAAATACATGTGAAAAAGCTTAGTCAAACGAATTGTCGTGTGTAACACTCGTGCAACAACAGGATTCCTTGTACCGGCTTCAGTTCCGAGCGGATGTTAGTCGCTCACACTCAATGATGTGTCGAATATTTTTTATGATGTTAGTGTTTGCTTCGTCTATGCATCGTTTGCATGTCTCATGCCACATGAACACACCAATTATATACAAAGTGCATTTTTTTATTCTCTCCTCCTCGCCGCCGCAATGCTGGCCAACACTGCCACCTTTTCCAATGCAGAAGGATTCAGGCCGGTGTGGACCCATACAGGTTGGCCATCCACACCTTCTCGCCGCACCTGCCAAACTTCCGGCATTTCAGACGAGGAAGCTACCCCGAGGTTGCGACCCAGCTGGCGGGCAGCAGCACGATTGCCACGCTCGACATCAGAGTGGCGGTACCCGTAGCAGTGCATGCCATATGTGAAGCTGCCATTGGGGCCAGGCGGGCTAAGTTCCAATTCCGACAAGTCGACAAACACATCAGGTGCAAGCACAACCTGTCCATTTTCTGTTCCATGCGCAATTATGAACAGTTCTTTGACGGTGCAATTCTCCTTGTATATTTTCACTTCGAGTGGTACTCCTCAAGCGTGCTTGGTAGCTGGAATGCGTCACACACGCGGGATCTCAACTACCTCTCATTCTGTTACATCAGGCTCCCATCGGGTGTGAAGCCACGAATTATGATCCCAATCACTCTGGTGTCCAACTAAAAATCCTAACTACGTTTTTGATCTCAGAGATGTCTGTGAGAGGCGTTGGCCAGGTAGAGAATCCATGATTCACAGGATGTGCCACCCACATTGTAACCCGATGTCTAAAGTCATCGATAGCCTCTGATATTGTTCCCCCTAGTCCCCCCTGACATGCCAACAAGGACTATTCCACAGTTCGAATACTGCAAATGAAACATTATATCGGACTACTGTCGTCTGTCTTCTGAACGGTGATTGTGTACGTTGGTGGCATTTGTATGATGATATGATTTCATCAGAACGGTTGGGCTTTACAGTTGTTCTCAAATAAAGTGGGACACACCTTATACTCCAAGTCCACAATTTTGCCAAAGTTCCACCTTAAATGGGTCTTACTCATCCCATTCTTAGTAAATTTCCTGGCTGTGGATATCTTGACAGAAGACGCGTCCACCGCGATTCACATCCAGCCATCCATGTACACACCACGCAAACGGCGGAGCCCCTTTAACCTCTTCCCCCAGCGGAGCGACCGGGGGCGACCGGAGGGGAGGCCCCACAAAGGAGTCCGCGAGGAACCGAGCGGGTGGGCGACCGGAGGGGAGATGTCCAAGTCCCCTAAAGCCCACAGGTCACATCAACCAGCAGACACACTACTGATTTACACACACACACCACACACACACACACACACACACACACACACACACACACACACACACCGGAGGGGGCATGTCGAAGCAGAAATCGTGATCGTAGGCGCGAAACAAGCAACGCACGAACTCCATCTTGAGGGCATCGTCATTCCCGAAGGCACGGGCGAGACGGCATCTTCCTGAAGGCAGTTCGAACAGAAAATCCCTGTTCGTAAAGGACAGCAGCCACGGGGGAGTTGACCCCTATGATACCCCTATGGAGAATTCATTGTCTTTCTTACTACATGTCCCCCGGACCCCCGGATGTGTAATAAGAAATTCATAGGATATACGGGTAGCTTAAATTCAACGGTTTCACAAAATCGGCCTCATACCAAAACGAGCTTGAACTGCGCATGAAAAGAGAGTGCGAGCAACAATTGCCGATACGTACGTCCGATGTTCAGGCTGAGGAGGCACAGCAGCAGCTGCCTCGGTGACCTCAGCCCGGCGGCAGAGTTCTTCGATCGCATCATCAGCTTGAGGGGTGCCGAGCATCGCCCTAAGCTCCGATACGGTCTTTGTGTCCATCCTGTGTACAACTGTTCAAGCTATATATATTACCATGGCAAAACGAGAAGAGATTTCTTCAACCACAACACAACTACACAAATACACAAATTTTTAACATATTCAAATAGTTGTATACAGACATTCCAACAAGTCTACAAGCTTGTGAAAAGAGAACCAGTCACAGTTTCGCCATTTTTTGTGTTTTTGTGTAATTGTGTATTGCACATAACTCAGTCGGAAACCGCGGCTTATGTAGAAAACTCCTCTTCATCGTCCATCGGAGTACACTAGGAAACGCTGTCATGTCGATACTCTTTAGGGATCACCATGTTGGGGAAGGGGATTCCGTATTGTTTGCAAAGATCCTCATTGAGACGCCTGTCATGATCGTTCAGGGAATTCCATTGCTCGACAGTCATGCTTGACAGTTCGTACCTCAGTTGCTTCTCAAGTGCTTTTGCGCGCTCAGTCTCAATCTTGAGTCTAGCAACATCTGCCTTATTTCGAGCGCGCTCAGTCTCAAGCTCAATCTCCAGACTATTCACTCGAGAAGCATCTGCCTTATTTCGAGCGCGCTCAGTCTCAAGCTCAATCTTCAGTCGAGCAGCATCTGCCTTATTTCGAGCGCGCTCAGTCTCAAGCTCAATCTTCAGTTGAGCTATGTAATTAAAAGCCAAGGTAGCGATGCAGATAGGTATTAGTAGAGACTTGTCAATCATATTTATTGATTGTTTATAAAGTTTAGCTTTCCACTTGTTGTCCAGAATAAGCGCAAGATAGCGTTTCAACTTCCAATTACGTAACATATAGTTAAAACTCACTCAGATTAAAGGGGTCATGAAGCTCTGACTTGTTTACATGTATGGACCATCCAGGTTTCGATGAACAATTATATCTCCGGAAGAATTCTTCAGTATTTATTTTTTGTTGAAATAATTGTTGTTCCCGAGATGGAGTGTGCGTTTTTGCTGAGTTTGTGAGCAATGCACTTGTCATTCAGCGCGGATACGTGTTCGGCCCCTGACAATTTTATAGAAGTGCCTAGACCTGTTCTTCATTGGCGTCCCGTCACTCCACACATGATATTGGCGTCCCGTCACTCCACACATGGCGTCCCGTCATTGGCGTCCCGTCACTCCTCACATGATATTGTAAGCAGTTGAGACAAGACTGCAGCTGCTTGTTGTGTTGCACCTTGAATGCCGCAAAAATGTCTTGCTCTATATTTTTATACATTGTTAATGAAACTAGATCATGCAACACCTTTGAGTCGTACAGCAAGATCTTTGTTTGCGTATCAATCATGTTGATGATCGCGTCTAACACATCTTGTGGCAAAGCACCCATGAGCTAAGATGTGTTTTAGTTAAAGCTAAGATGTGTTTTTATGTTGAAGCTCATGTGCGCTTCTAGGGATGATACGGGTCACGGTTGACGGTGAGCTTACCCGGCACCTCAAAATCGTTTCATACACTCGATTCGTTTACACTCGTTTTTGGAAGGTTGCAACTGAGGAAGTACACTACTACTACTGCCCCATGTTTACAGGACAGGGGCTGCCCCATGTACTGCCCCATGTTTATGACATTGTCATTGTAATGTCTTATTTTACATCACATGGCGACCACTCTCATCAGGCGGCACGCTCACAATCAATCAAGCCCGTTGTGACAAAAAAAAGAGGTTAGTTTTTTTTTTTTGGTTTTTGTTACTAACTGCATGCTGATGCTGGCTATTTGTATGCATTACCTTCCGCTGGTGGCAGCAGAGGATAGGCTGGAGACCTCAACGGCCAAGCAGGGTTCGGCACTTGAATTGGTCAACTTTTCGTAAGTCCCAGACGACAAGGTGTCCCACTTTCAAATGTCCCTAGCTGTATGATAGTGCTGTCATCCAACGCTGCCGCCACGGCATTGGTCACGCACTCTTCGATCAGTCGATCATCAGTGTCACGGTAAGCCTTCATCTGACGTAGTTGTTCCTCACGAACATTCGCTACCCTAACGGATCCTCCATGTCAAGTTGTAGCATCCATAGTGGAACCGTTGCACACAAACATAGCTTGCTGCTGCTGTCTGCAAATCCTTAGAATTTGAATGCCGCAGTAAGCGATGACATATGACCGATTAATCTCGATGATGTAGCTGTTCTCCACGCGCGCAGCCTTCATGTCAGTTACATCTGTTGTATCATGCACACTCAGCTCGGGTGTGAACACTGTGATACCATCTGCATTCTCTGTCCAAACGCGTCCCGTGTGGTTTGACAAGCTTTGAAGCTTGATGACTATGTCTGGCGCCATGTCACTCCGGAGCACGTGGACGGTGCGATTCATATAGCTTATCGACATGGGAACAATGCCTGTAGAAGTCATGACAACAGGTGTATTACACACACACATAAATAGTTGCTTTATATTATAAGTGGCAGAGAGAAGCATGAGGTCTACACTCGACGGAATACTAAAATGAAACCGCTTTCTGGAGTGTACGCAACTTCTGAACCCACCACCGGAAAATTCCGACGCGTCCAGGGCAGTACATCGAAATCTCTGGCTGGCGTAGTAGTAGTAGTAGTAGCGTAGTAGTAGCGTAGTAGTAGTAGCGTGCCTTTACTTCAGCGCAACTTCTGAACCCACCACCGGAAAATTCCGACGCGTCCTGGGCAGTACAAATCGAAATCTCTGGCTGGCGTAGTATAGTAGTAGCGTAGATAGTAGCGTAGTAGTAGTAGCGTGCCTTACTTCAGCGCAACTTCTGAACCCACCACCGGAAATTCCGACGCGTCTTGGGCAGTACATCGAAATCTCTGGCTGGCGTAGTAGTAGTAGTAGCGTAGTAGTAGCGTATTAGTAGTAGCGTGCCTTTACTTCAGCGCAACTTCTGAACCCACCACCGGAAAAATTCGGACGGCGTCCTGGGCAGTACAATCGAAATCTCTGGCTGGCGTAGTAGTAGTAGTAGCGTAGTAGTAGAGTAGTAGTAGTAGCGTGCCTTTACTTCAGCGCAACTTCTGAACCCACCACCGGAAAATTCCGACGCGTCCAGGGCAGTACATCGAAATCTCTGGCTGGCGTAGTAGTAGCGTAGTAGTAGTAGTAGCGTGCCTTTACTTCAGCGCAACTTCTGAACCCACCACCGGAAAATTCCGACCCGTCCAGGGCAGTACATCAAAATCTCTGGCTGGCGTAGTAGTAGCGTAGTAGTAGTAGTAGCGTGCCTTTACTTCAGCGCAACTTCTGAACCCGTCCTTGGTCCTTTTCGTCCTTTTCGTCCTTCGTCCTTCGTCCTTCGTCCTTCGTCCTTCGTCCTTCGTCCTTCGTCTACTACTAATACATCTAGATGGAAACTACTATGCTACTACTACTACTATACTACTACTACTACTATACTACTACTACTACTACTACATCGAGATGGAAACTACTATGCCGGTGGTGAGTGAGTGTGCGTGCGCGCGTGTTTTCCCAGCTACTGACGACTGCGTGCGCGCGTGTTTTCCTAGCTACTGACGACTCCCCCTGTGGTGTTTTCCCAGCTTTTGATTTTGTTGGGGCACTGATTTCACAGTTTGCACTGCTTTTCTTGCTGGCGCAGATCGTCCCTGACGTTATCATCGACCTGTCATGCTTGTCGTCTTCGGATGACGAGGACTCCTCCTTCTCCCCATCGGAGTCATTGGATACTTGCGACTCCCCCAATGTGGCCGTTAAGCTTGAGAGCGTCCCTCGCCCTCCTCCCCAGTCGCCCTACTCCTCTGTCGCTACCCCCCCCCCCCCCCCAGCCCTCCTCCCCAGTCGCCCTACTCCTCTGTCGCTACCCCCCCCCCCCCCCCCCCCCCCCCAGCCCTCCTCCCCAATCATCGTCGCTGGAAGTCAGCGTGAGTACCTCCCTACCTTGCGTTTTCGTACCTTGCTGCTACACTACACACAGTTTTGTAATTCAATTCAATTCAATTCAATTCAATTCATTGGGTGCTGCAGGTGGATATTATTCGACGATCTTGCAAAGGTCTGCACGCCAACTTTTTCCGAGATGATTCTAGATTCTACGTCCACAGCATTGTGGATGTGAAGATGGTGTTTGGGAGTGATTGCGTTGGTGTGGTGGAGCCTCACTACCTCTACATCCCAATGTTCCGAGTAAGTAATGGGCGTTCCTGCCTCCCAGCGGAATTTTTGAAATTTCTACTCAGAATTTATTTGCCTGACTGACTGACTGACTAACTGATTGCATAATTGACTGACTGACTGACTGACTGACTGACTGACTGACTGACTGACTGACTGACTGATCGCATATTTGACTGACTGACTGACTGACTGACTAACTGATTGCATAATTGACTGACTGACTGACTGACTGACTGACCGCATATTTGACTGACTGACTGACTGACTAACTGATTGCATAATTGACTGACTGACTGACCGCATATTTGACTGACTGACTGACTGACTAACTGATTGATAATTGACTGACTGACTGCTGACGTTGCACATTGGATGACTGACGGACTGACGTTCGCACAACAACTTCAAAGGTTGTCTTGATTGTACATGTTACTGTCAGGTCAAGCACCTGTGTATGGTCTTACTGAATAAATCGAATGGATGATGCCTTGGCATTTGGTAATGTTACTGTATGTCAAGCACTTGTGTCAGGTCATACTGATGAATCCAAATAATGGATGAGCCTTGGCATTTTGTAAAGGTTACGTAATGTCAAGCACCCCCCCAACTTATGTTGAATTGACGAATCAGTGGCAATTGTCAGCACCTAATTGTGGATGGAATGGTTGCAGTGAGACGTCGTATTCAAACAGGCGTTGTTGCCTTGTCAAATTATTAGGTTTGGTATTGATTGTAAGTTACTGTAATGTCAAGCACGCTGTGTTATGGTATAAGAATCAATTAATGGATCGATGCCTTGGCATTAAATTATTGTTTGAATTGGCGCGAATCATCGGCAATTGTAGCCTATTTAGATACTGGTGGCAGTGAGATGTGTCTTCGAACAGGGTTCTGCCTTGTCAAATTCATAGGTTGTTGACTGACTGACTGACCGCATATTTGACTGACTGACTAACTGATTGAATATTTGACTGACTGACTGACCGCATATTTGACTGACTGACTAACTGACTGACTAACTGATTGCATAATTGACTGACTGACTGACTGACTGACTGATTGACTGACCGCATATTTGACTGACTGACCGACTGGCTGACTAACTGATTGCATAATTGACTGACTGACTGACTGACGGACTGACCGCATATTTGACTGACTGACTGACTGACTAACTGATTGCATAATTGACTGACTGACTGAACGCATATTTGTCTGACTGACTGACTGACTAACTGATTGCATAATTGACTGACTGACTGACTGACGTTGCACAACAATTCAAAGGTTGTTCTTGATTGTAATGTTACTGTCATGTCAAGCACTTGTGTATGGTCATACTGAATCAATGAATGGATGATGCCTTGGCATTTTGTAATGTTACTGTCATGTCAAGCACTTGTGTATGGTCATACTGAATCAATTAATGGATGATGCCTTGGCATTTTGTAATGTTACTGTCATGTCAAGCACTTATGTTTGAATTGACGAATTCATTGGCAATTGTCAGCCCTACTTGTAGGATGACTGGTGCAGTGAGATGTGTCTTCAAACAGGGTTGTGCCTTGTCAAATTCATAGGTTGTTATTGATTGTAATGTTACTGTCATGTCAAGCACTTGTGTATGGTCATACTGAATCAATTAATGGATGATGCCTTGGCATAAACTTATGTTTGAATTGGCGAATTCATTGGCAATTGTCAGCCCTACTTGTAGGATGACTGGTGCAGTGAGATGTGTCTTCGAACAGGGTTGTGCCTTGTCAAATTCATAGGTTGTTATTGATTGTAATGTTACTGTCATGTTAAGCACTTGTGTATGGTCATACTGAATCAATTAATGGATGATGCCTTGGCATAAACTTATGTTTAAATTGACGAATTCATTAGCAATTGTCAGCCCTACTTGTAGGATGACTGGTGCAGTGAGATGTGTCTTCGAACAGGGTTGTGCCTTGTCAAATTCATAGGTTGTTGACTGACTGACTGACCGCATATTTGACTGACTGACTAACTGATTGAATATTTGACTGACTGACTGACCGCATATTTGACTGACTGACTAACTGACTGACTAACTGATTGCATAATTGACT
>JACBWV010000688.1:0-10000 GCA_013435795.1 Chlamydomonas sp. ICE-L | reverse complement strand
AAGCACTTGTGTATGGTCATACTGAATCAATTAATGGATGATGCCTTGGCATTTTGTAATGTTACTGTCATGTCAAGCACTTATGTTTGAATTGACGAATTCATTGGCAATTGTCAGCCCTACTTGTAGGATGACTGGTGCAGTGAGATGTGTCTTCGAACAGGGTTGTGCCTTGTCAAATTCATAGGTTGTTCTTGATTGTAATGTTACTGTCATGTCAAGCACTTGTGTATGGTCATACTAAATCAATTAATGGATGATGCCTTGGCATAAACTTATGTTTAAATCGACGAATTCATTGGCAATTGTCAGCCCTACTTGTAGGATGACTGGTGCAGTGAGATGTGTCTTCGAACAGGGTTGTGCCTTGTCAAATTCATAGGTTGTTGACTGACTGACTGACCGCATATTTGACTGACTGACTAACTGATTGAATATTTGACTGACTGACTGACCGCATATTTGACTGACTGACTAACTGACTGACTAACTGATTGCATAATTGACTGACTGACTGACTGACTGACTGACTGACTGACTGACCGCATATTTGACTGACTGACTGACTGACTGACTAACTGATTGCATAATTGACTGACTGACTGACTGACGGACTGGACCGCATATTTGACTGACTGACTGACTGACTAACTGATTGCATAATTGACTGACTGACTGAACGCATATTTGTCCTGACTGACTGACTGACTAACTGATTGCATAATTGACTGACTGACTGACTGACGTTGCACAACAATTCAAAGGTTGTTCTTGATTGTAATGTTACTGTCATGTCAAGCACTTGTGTATGGTCATACTGAATCAATGATGGATGATGCCTTGGCATTTTGTAATGTTACTGTCATGTCAAGCACTTGTGTATGGTCATACTGAATCAATTAATGGATGATGCCTTGGCATTTTGTAATGTTACTGTCATGTCAAGCACTTATGTTTGAATTGACGAATTCATTGGCAATTGTCAGCCCTACTTGTAGGATGACTGGTGCAGTGAGATGTGTCTTCAAACAGGGTTGTGCCTTGTCAAATTCATAGGTTGTTATTGATTGTAATGTTACTGTCATGTCAAGCACTTGTGTATGGTCATACTGAATCAATTAATGGATGATGCCTTGGCATAAACTTATGTTGAATTGGGCGAATTCATTGGCAATTGTCAGCCCTACTTGTAGGATGACTGGTGCAGTGAGATGTGTCTTCGAACAGGGTTGTGCCTTGTCAAATTCATAGGTTGTTATTGATTGTAATGTTACGTCATGTCAAGCACTTGTGTATGGTCATACTGAATCAATTAAGGATGATGCCTTGGCATAAACTTATGTTTAAATTGACGAATTCATTAGCAATTGTCAGCCCTACTTGTAGATGACTGGTGCAGTGAGATGTGTCTTCGAACAGGGTTGTGCCTTGTCAAATTCATAGGTTGTTGACTGACTGACTGGACCGCATATTTGACTGACTGACTAACTGATTGAATATTTGACTGACTGACTGACCGCATATTTGACTGACTGACTAACTGACTGACTAACTGATTGCATAATTGACTGACTGACTGACTGACTGACTGACTGATTGCATATTTGACTGACTGACTGACTGACTGACTAACTGATTGCATAATTGACTGACTGACTGACTGACTGACTGACCGCATATTTGACTGACTGACTGACTGACTAACTGATTGCATAATTGACTGACTGACTGACCGCATATTTGACTGACTGACTGACTGACTAACTGATTGCATAATTGACTGACTGACTGACTGACGTTGCACAACAATTCATAGTTTGTTCTTGATTGTAATGTTACTGTCATGTCAAGCACTTGTGTATGGTCATACTGAATCAATGAATGGATGATGCCTTGGCATTTTGTAATGTTACTGTCATGTCCAAGCACTTGTGTATGGTCATACTGAATCAATTAATGGATGATGCCTTGGCATTTGTAATGTTACTGTCATGTCAAGCATTAGTTTGAATTGACGAAGTCATTGGCATTGTCAGCCCCCCTACTCTGTAGATGACTGGTGCAGTGAGATTGTTGTCTTCGAACGGGTGTTGCCGCTTGGCAAATTCATAGGTGTTATTGGGTATGTACTTCTGTCAAGCACTGTGATGGTCATATGATCAATTATGGATGTGCTTGGAATCAATATGTTTAAATCGACGAATTCATGGCCATGTCAGCCACTTGTAGGATGAATGGGAAGTGAGATGGGTCTTAGAACAGGGTTGTGCCTTGTCAATTCAAGGTTGTGACTGGACTGACTGACCCGCATATTTGATGACTGACTAACTTATGAAATTGAGAGACTGACCGCCCCGATTTGATCTGACTGCCTAATGACTGACTAATGAGGCTAATTGAATGACGACTGACGACTGATGACTGATGACTGGACTGACTGACGCATATTGACTGGACTGACTGACTGGATCTGACTACCTGATGCCTAAATGACTGACGACTGATGACGGGGCTGTACCGTAATTTGAACTGACTGCTGACGGATGGCTAACTGATTGCATATTGACTGACTGACTGAACGATATTTGTCTGATGACTGATGACTAACTGATTGCCATTAATTGATGGACTGAGTGACTGAACGTGCACAACAATTCAAAGGTTGTTTCTGATTGTAAGTTACTGTGCATGTCCACGCACTTTGTCTGGTCATACTGAATCAATGGAAGGATGATGCCTTGGCTTTTGTAATGTTCCTGTTCAGTCACGCACTTTGTATGTCATTAATGAATCAATTAATGGATGATGCCTTGGCCTGTTGTAATGGTATGTTATGTCAAGCACTTATGTTTGAAAGTGACGAACTTCATGGCACTTGTCAGCCCTACTTGTAGATACTGGTGCAGTGGATGGTCTTCAAAAAGGGTGGTGCCTGTCAAAATCATAGGTTGTTATTGATTGTAATGTAACTGTCATGTCAAGCACTGTGTAGGTCATTACTGAATCAATTAATGATGATTGCCTTGGCATCTCAACTCTGTTTTGACTTGGCGAATCCTTGGCAATTGTCAGCCCTACTTGTAGGATGACTGGTGCAGTGAGAGTGTCTTGAACAGGGTTTTGCCTTGATCCAAATTATAGGTTGTTGATTGTAATGTTTTATGTCATGTAAGCACGTTGATGGTCTTACTGAATCAATAAGGATTGATGCCTTGGCATAAACTATGTTTAAATTGACGTAATTCCCGCCATTGTCAGCCCTACTTGTAGGATGACTGGTGCAGTGAGATGTGTCTTCGAACAGGGTTGTGCCTTGTCAAATTCATAGGTTGTTGACTGACTGACTGACCGCATATTTGACTGACTGACTAACTGATTGAATATTGACTGACTGACTGACCGCATATTTGACTGACTGACTAACTGACTGACTAACTGATTGCATAATTGACTGACTGACTGACTGACTGACTGACGACTTGACCGCATATTTGACTGATGGACGACTGACGACAAATGATGCATAATGACTGACTGACTGACTGACGACTGACCGAATTTGTACTGACTGACTGACTGACTCTACTGATGAACATAATTGACTGACTGAATGAACGCATATTTTCTGCACTTGACTTGACTGATAACTGATTGCATAATTGACCTGACTGACTGCTGACGTGCGCACAACAATTCCAAGGTTGTATTGATGTTAATGTTACTGTCATTGTTCAATCCTGTGTATGGTCATACTGAAATCATGAATGGATGAGCCTTGGCATTTGTACTGTACTGTCATGTCCACGCCTTTGGTCTGGTCATACTGAATCAATTAATGGATGATGCTTGGATTTGTCATGTTTATGTATGTCAAGCATTGTTTGACGTGTACGAATTCATTGCAATTGTAAGCCCTCTTGTAGGATGACTGGGCCGTGGAGGTCTTCAAACAGGGTTGTGCTCTTGTCAAATTCATAGTGTTATGATTGTAATGTTACTGTCATGTCAAGACACTTGTGCTAGGTCCTTAATGAATCAATAAGGATGCGCCGCATCAACTTATCCTGTTTGAATTGGGCCCGAAATTCCTGGTCAATTGTCAGCCTACTTGTAGGATGACTGTGCAGTGGCTGTGTCTTCGCACGGGTTGTGCCTTGTCAAATTAATAGGTTGTTATGATTGTAATGTTTACTTTCATGTAAGACTTGTTGTTGGTCCTACTGAATCAATTAATGGATGATGCCTTGGCATAACATTATGTGTAAATTGACGATATCATTAGCAATGTTCAGCCCGTATTGTAGGAGACTGGTGCCTGAGATGTGGTCTCCGAAACAGGGTTGTTCTTGTAAATTCATAGGTGTTGATGATGAATGACCGATATTTGAGTTGACTGACAATGAGTGCTGATTGCGACTAATGACGCATATTTGACTGACTGACTAAAGGAACTGAATACTGATTGCATAATGACTGACTGACTGATGACGTGACTGATGACTGACTGATGACTGTGCCTTGATGACCGCAATTTGACTACGGGACTAACTGATTGCATATTTGACGACGATAACTGATTGCATTTGTGACGGACTGACTGACGCCATATTGACTGACGGGACTAACTGCCTGACTAACTGATTGCATAATGACTGAATGATGACTGATGACGGAATGCTGACGACTGATGATGACTGATGACTGATGCTGACTGATTGACTTGACTGACTGACTGCATGACCGCACATTAATTGAATGACTGACTAAATGATGCATATTGACTACTGGACTATACTGGATTGCATATTGACTGACGGACTACTGAGTGGCCTATTTGTCTGGTGACGGACCGCTATGTGACTGACTGACAAACTGATGACTATTGGACTGTCTGACTAACTATGCATAATTGCTGACTGATGACTGACTGACTGCATGATTGACACACATATTCATGTTGTGCGCAGGGTGGGTGGTGGATTGGATGGAATGACCCTTACACTGCCGAGGACGACACCTGGGAGCCGGTCGCGGATCTGTGGACTTGAAGTGTTTGTGCCTTCATGCGCAGCGACACCTGGGTGGCGTTCGTTAAGGAGAATGCGGATGCGGTCCAGGGGTGGGAGAGGATCACACACCGAAGCCACTAGACACATGTTATTCAGGCTCGGGTTTAGACGGATGATACCTGAAGCTATAAATGGTGTTATGGTATCTTGTATGGTATATGTACTGAATGTATGATATATACATACTGGTAATATAAGGTAATACTTATAAGGACAAATGTGTTTCATTGTTGGCATACACAAAATTTGATTGATGGAGTTTGTATACACCAAAATTTGGTTCATTTAGGGTTGCATACACAAAATTGATTTATTGAGTTTCTTATAAACCAAAAATTGTTTATTTGTGGATACACAAATTTGATTATTGATGTTGTATACACCCCCAAATTGATAATGAGTTTGTATACCACAAATTTGTTCAGTTGTTTGCATACACAAATGATTATTGAGTTTGTATTACACCAAATTTGTTTCATTTAGTGCATTACACAAAATTGATTCTTGAGTTTGTATACACCAAATTTTGGTAATTAGTTGCATACACAAAATTGAATTTATTGAGTTGTATACCCAATTGTTTCATTTAGTTGATACACAAATTTGGATTTATTGAGTTGGTTGTAACACCAAATTTGTTTCGTTTAGTTGCATACACAGAATTTGATTTATTGAGTTGATATAACCAAATTTGTTTCATTTAGTTGCATTAACTAAAATGTGATTTTGAGTTTGTAGACACCAAATTTGTTCATTTAGTCTGCATACACAAAATTTGATTTATTTAGTTGTAACACCAAATGGTTTAAAGTTAGTGGATTACACACAATTTGATTATGGACGTGAGACACAAATTTGTTCATTAGTTGCATACACAAAATTTGATTTATGGAGTTGGATACCCACAAATTGTTCATAGTTTGTACACAAAATTTGATTTATTGAGTTTGTATACACCAAATTTGTTTCATTTAGTTGCATACACAAAATTTGATTTATTGAGTTTGTATACACCAAATTTGTTTCATTTAGTTGCATACACAAATTGATTATTGAGTTCTGTTATACACCCAAATGTGTTTCATTTAGTGAATACACAAAATTTGATTTAGTAGTTTGTATTAACTTATAAGTATTATCTTATAAGGTAATACTTACTTATATATTATATAGGTAATACTTACTTATTTATTATATAGGTAATACTAACTTATTCATAGTATTACCTATATAATATATAAGTAAGGTATTATAATACTATATAAATAAGGTAATACTATATAAATAAGGTAATACTTATAAGTATTACCTTTTAAGGTAATACTTATAATAGGTATATACGATAATAATTCGTTTGATATATACCTGAATGATATGATACGATGATACCTGAATGATCATATCATCGCCGTATATATGATTCACAGGATGTGCCAGCCACATTGTAATGTCTAAAGTCATCGATAGCCTCTGATATTGTTCCCCCTAGTCCCCCCTGACATGCCAACAAGGTTCGAATACTGCAAATGAAACATGATATCGGACTACTGTCGTCTGTCTTCTGAACGGTGATTGTGTACGTTGGTGGCATTTACATTACATTACATTACATTATGGTAAAGTCTACTTGACACCGGAGGGGTGTATTGAGACTCTGTGCTTTTAAACAAAAAGAAATAGCACCCACAAAGAAAAAACCCCATTACATCGGGGGGTGGGAGAGGACAAACAAACCCAACTTCCCACCAACGTTTGGTGGCGTAGGTATTAAACCCCTTAGAGCGACCGATCTCAACACACTTACAGTGGCGGAGGGTAAGAGCTAAACAATGAGAAGTCACCCCAGAAGAAAACAAAGGGATGATTAAATTACGGTTGCAATAAGCAGTCCAGGGCCTCCTGTCTGCTCTTCTACAAGTAGAAAGCTAGTAGGCTAGGTTGCTCACAAAAGATTATGCATTCCATTCATAAAGGTTTGAAGGTGGAATGCCGGAATTCCACATTCTCCTCCGGTTAGTCGGTAGCCTCCTGGACATGCCTATAATATCTGTAAATGCTTCTGGTAGCGGAGTGAGTAATCATTATAAAAGGGGCACTTCAATATATGCATTTCATGCCTCAGGTTTTGGGGAACCCACACATTTGACAGTGTCTCATGAGCGAGGGATTGTGTGCTCTATCACCACTCTTCTTTCTTGTGTTCAGCCAATGGGAACCCCATTTCTAACGGGCTATGGAACGAATTGATCATGTTAGTAAGGGGAATTGTTGCTATTGGATGATGATATGATTTCATCAGACGGGATGGGCTTACAGTTGTTTCAAATAAAGGGGACACACCTTATACTCAAGCCACAATTTTGCCAAAGTTCCACCTTAAATGGGTCTTACTCCTCCCATCTTAGGAAATTCCTGGTGTGGATTGGAATTTGACGAAGACGGTCCCACGCGATTCACACCAGGCCATCTGTACACACACGCAAAACGGCGGAGCCCTTTCACCTCCACCCAGCGGAGCGACAGGGGGGGCGACTGGCGCGGGAGCCCCCAGTTCACATGCAGAGATGGTATTATTGAATTGATTCCTTGATCATTCTAAACTCGACGAAGGGCATGCGTTCAGCAAACGCACGCACGCAAGCAACGACGGACGAAGAGTGATAGGCGAACGGAGGAGAGGAGGTAGCTCGGATAGATTAGATAGATAGATAGATTAGATTTTAAAAACACAGTTCACGTACGTTTTGTACCACAGGGGTGCATGGGCTGCGGTTTTATGTGTGACATGGGGTTGCATGGGGCATGCGGGTGTCGCTGCCATGGGGAATGCGGTTGGTACCAGGGGCATGCTTGTGGTACCTGGGGCATGCTGTGGTTAACATGGGGGAACTTGACTGTGTGTTTACCCATGGGTTGCATGGGGCATTCGGGTGTGTGCCATGGGGTTGCATGGGCATGCGGTGTGTGCCATGGGGTTGCATGGGAATTGGTATGGGGCCTGGGTTGCATTGGGACATGCTGTGTGTAACCAGGGGCTTGCATGGGGAATTCGGTGTGTTGTGCAGGGCTCCTTGCAATTGGGAATTCGGTTTGTGCCATGGATTTGCATTGGGCTGCTGTGTTGTAATTACCATGGGCTTGCATGGGGAATCAGTGTGTGCCAGGGGTTTGAATTGGGCATGCTGTGTGTACCCATGGGCTTGCTGGGATCGGTGTGTGCCATGGCGTTTGCATGGGGAATTCGGTGTTGTACCACATGGGGCATGTTGTGTGTTACCATGGGGCATGCTGTGTGTTACCATGGGGGTTGCATGGGGAATGCGGTGTGTGCCCATGGGCTTGATGGGGCATGCGGTGTGTGCCTGGGTTGCATGGGGGTAATCGATTGTGTGCCATGGGGTTGCATGGGGCATGCGGAGGTGTGCTCAAGGGGTTGCATGGGGCATGCGGGATGTGCCATGGGGTTGCTGGGGATTCGGTATTGTGCATGGGTTGCATGGGCATGCTGTGTTACAATGGGTTGCATGGGAAGCGGTAGTAAGTGTGTGCCACGGGTTGCATGGGCATGCGGTGTGTGCCATGGGGTTGCATGGGGAATTCGGTATGTGCCATGGGGTTGCATGGGGCATGCTGTGTGTACAATGGGCTTGCATGGGGAATTCGGTGTGTGCCATGGGTTTGCATGGGGCAAGCGGTGTGTGCCATGGGGTTGCATGGGGCATGCGGTTGATGGTTGTGTGTGCCATGGGGTTGCATGGGGAATTCGGTATGTGCCATGGGTTTGCATTGGGCATGCTGGGTGTTAAATGGGCTTGATGGGGAATTGGTGGTGCCATGGGTTTGCATGGGGAAGGTGTGTGCATGTTTTGGATGGCGGCATGACGGAAGTTAGTGTCGCGAGCTTCACGGGAGGTTCGTGTGCCAGATGCCCGGACATGCGAAACCACAGCTGGCGGAGGTTTGTGTCGCTAGGCTGGGATGACCGCGAGCTTCAGCCGAAAAAACATGAAAGGGTTTTTGGTCGGTTCATATGCTGGTTCCGCGAGGAGGAAGCACCACATCTTTCGTGGTTACCATCAATCTGGAAAGTCGGAAGCCAAAGGTGGGTGTCTTTGAATAGCTTCCCAGGATTCGAGACGAGTGCATCGCTGTTCGCTAATTTGATTGATTGCCGAAGTGCATTGTCAGAAGTGATTGCTCGTCGCTCAATCGCGTTGGGTTCAATTCAACCAGGTGAAGTGGTCGATTAGCTTACAGGCTAGTGTTAGATGCTGCTGTGCAATGCTGCCTGCACTGTCGAGACTGTTCGATTACCGACAGGATGTAGATCGAGTTGGCTGGTCGGATATAGCTTGCGGATAGTCACATGTGATGCTGCTGCTGCGCACTGCATCTGCCCCTGTCGCGAGTTTTGTGCGATTAACGACAGGATGTAGATCGGTTGAGCTGGTCGGATATAGCTTGCAGGATAGTTAAATGCTGCTGCTGCGGCTGCATGCCTGCACGTGCGATTGTTCGATAGCGTATTAGGATGCTATATAGTTAGCTGGTCGGATATAGCTTACCGGATAGTCAACTCTGCTGCTGCAGGCTGCCTGCAGTGTGCATTGCGTCGATAAATGACAGGATGCTAGATCGGGTAGGTGATCTGGTCGGGACCTATCTACAGGCTCGTCAAATGATGCGCTGCATGCAATGCTGCACTGTCCGACTGTTGATAAATGACAGGGATGATAGACGAGTTGAGCTGGTCGGATATCGTTACAGGATAGTCAAATGTTGATGCTGTCTTCTGCATGCCTTGCCCTGCTGCCTTGCCCAAAAAAACTGTTCGCATTGTTCGAGACTGACGGATGCTCGATCGAGTTGAAGATGGTTCGGCATAAGATAAGGCTAGTCAAATGCTGCAGGCTGCACTGCATGACTGCATA
>JACBWV010000704.1:0-207686 GCA_013435795.1 Chlamydomonas sp. ICE-L | reverse complement strand
TAAACCCAGCTCACAAAAGAGCTCGCTCGGTTTCAGCGCAGGAATGGTCGAATGGGCTTCTGAGACCTCCAATATCTGTGCTGGGGGGGTCTACTCGAGTTCGTTAGCCTTCCTCTTTTGAGCCTGAGCCCAGGAGGTGGGTCAGGTTCAGGCTGTGTTGGTTTCAATATAGGAGGTGGAGGAGCTTGGCGTGGGGGTGGGGGAGGGGGGAGAAGAAGGTCTGGGGTAGAGACAGCATGCACCAGGTCGTCGGGGGGAGGGAGCTGTTCTTACGGATGGCTGTGTTGTTTTTATTTAAAGTAGGGAGGCGTCAGTACATTTGTTGGTGGTGGGGTGGGGTGTGACATCTGATGAATTTGATTCTGGCCAGTCCATTATCGCATCTTGGGGTCAGTGATCTAGGCTTGAGCATACCTTGGTGGGTGAAGATAGGATCTATGGCCCACCAATGTGTGCCAAATGGCAGGCAGGATCTCCTGATATTACTGCGCTGGGGCTGTGTGTGGTGGGGTAAGGATTGCGGAACACTGGGGTCAAGGGTAGGGCAGTATTGAGGGCGGTGTTTGTCCCAGTTGTTAAGGTGGTGGCTGATAGATATGGGAGAAACTTGGTAAATGTGCCGTGGGGACTCCTGTAGTAACTTTTTTTGCTTAGGTGTATGGGGGGAGGGTACTCGATGCCAGGGCAGGGGGCTGTGCAGAGTAGGGTAGGAGTTAGTAGGGTTGAGGTGGGCTTCCAGGGGCGGGTGCAGGGTGGTGGAAGAGCAGCGTTAGGCTGAGTTGGTCATGAGGGCAAACGTTATGCTAGTGGGAGACTCTGGTGCCATAGGTGTGCGAAGAGAGGGTTGGGAGGGATGATGTGGTGTCCCATCAGGGGGCGACAATGTCAGCTAGGGAAGTAAGCAAGGGGGGATGAGGGTTTTGAGAAGGTTGTGGGGGAATGGCTGTGTTGGGGTAAGTTCCGGGGAGGCGGAGTCTGGAAGGGGTTTGAGTAGGGTTTAATCCTCCTATGGATTTGGGGTGAGGCTCTTTTAGGATGGGCACTTTGCGGGCCAAGGTAAAGCTTGAAGTGGTGGCGGCAGGTAGAGGACCTACCATGGGCATAGTAGCTTCTTTGTGGAGGGGGGGGAGGGCTGTAGTGAGCCTGCCTTAGTTCCCCGGTCGTGAGGGACTAGTGAGGTGGGCTGCGGTAATTTGAAGCAAAGCATAGTCCCCATTAGGAGGGGCGGTACCAATCTGGCGTCCCAAGGGGCAGGCAAGAAACAGAAAGAACAGAAACTAGCAGTGGGAATGAGGGTGTAGGTCACCAGCATTTCTTAGCCAGGGTCCTAAGGCCTTGTCTAAGATGCCTATATCGAGTAAGTGTAGGGGCTAAGGACATAGGGTAGGTGATGGCAGGCTTAATGCAAGTGGTGATGAGTCTGAGAAATTGGAAGCGGGGGGCGCCTTTTGGTTGGCCAGGGAGTGGTGAGGAGTTGGTTGTCCTTACTAGTATGAGGGCCAAGGCTTGTTCCTGAGGGTCTCCAGTTTAGGGTGAGGCTAAACCGGCACCCCTAGTAATGGTATGGTTATTAACTTATATTCGCCCTGAGCAAGTGCTGATTTGGATGGCACATGAGCTTCCATGTATTGATTAGCACTGGTTAAAATGTCAGAGCGTGTACTTATTGGGTCCGATATCTGCCAGGCTTGATATAAAAACATGCGACAATTTCAAATCAATCAGAACCAGGGGCTGAAACAACCAGCCAAGAGCTAGTTGAAAAAAGTGTCTTGTTGTAACAATTAGGAAGTGGAATCATTGGTATTTGAACATCCCGGAATTAAACATGTTTGCAGGGGGTCCGTGGCTGATTTCCAGTATACCGGTTCCAATCTTTTAGCATAGGTTGAGGAGCACCGCATTGAATGCATAATATGAGTCCCCGAAAATTAGATATTGTAATCAGGAGTCAGCAGCATTGATTCAATTACGCCAGTTCCCGTATTTAAGACATAGGTTGCAGGAGGCAGAAACATTTATTCCATTATATGAGTTTCCGTAATTTAAACAAGAGTTGCAGGAGTCACCGGCATCGCTTCTATTTCACCAGTCCCCGTAATTGAAACATAAGTTGCAGGAGTCACCGGCATCGCTTCCATTACACCAGTCCCCATCATGTAAACATATGTTGCAGGAGTCTCCGTCATTGATTAGATAACACGAGTTCCCGTGTTTTAAATGTAAGTTGTAGGAGTCTCTGTCATTGAATGCTTAAGACGAGTCCTCGTGTTTTAGAAATGGGTTGCAAGATTCAGCAGCATTTATTATTTTTTAGTGAATGCAGGGACTGCAATACTCGAAAAGTCGATACTTGCTACAGAGGTATGAAGATAAGTGCAAGAGAATCTTGTGGACTAAAAGAGAGATGGCAGTAGCAGTACATCTAGTACTGCAACTGTAGTGCACATAGTGGCAATAGCTTCGGTACTGCCAGACTAGCTGCACAAGGCCCATGAGGACTTAGACCGAGAGTGCACTTGGCCACTCTTGGTACCACGTAGATTTTGCTTCCGGAGTTGCATATACGACGCAGAGACAGAGGAGGGACAAATGTAGATCCAGTTTTTACAACAGGATAACCCATCACAGAGAGAGCAAGGGGAGGTGGCACCGTACCGTCAGGGTACTGGCGTGTAGAGTGCTCGCCATTGCTGGCAGCGGAACTAACAGTCCCGCGAACAGTGGCGTGAGTCCTGTTGCGGCATAAGAGTCACTGTAGGTGAGCTGGAGACGGTGGAATACAGTAACGTCGTACTTAACAGATTCCAACACAGTCACGAGTTCCCGCAATTCAACAAGGGTTTGTAGGATGTTCATCAATCAATCTCTACTTCTACCAGTCCCCGACAACTCTTCTACAGTAACATCTTGTCCCCCAGCTTTTCGGCGTCGCTTGCTCCTGACCGTGGACCTCTTGTGATGACTTGTTTTGTGTCTAATGCTCTCACACTCTCTGTGCATGTGCGTCACACTCGATCTTACTTTACATCATTGAATTGCCACAGCCGACAAGTACACTGATGAAAGGAGGGGGTTGGGGGGGGGCCCAACACTTATTTAAAAAAAACCTGCAAAGGCTGTCAAATTATACTGTTTATCTACAAGCCAACTGTCTATATTCAAAAACATGTAAGGAAGATTGGAATTACCTTAGCTTGGGTCGTAATTAGTCCTCAGCAACGACATTTTAGTGTTGGTAAAAGGTGGCCCACCTCATAGGGTAGAATTCCTATCTCAATGTAAGGAATCAAACCCCATACCCCACGGCGTACACTGTAAGTTTAGGCATACATCCTGCTTCCTGGCCTCAATATATATGTCAAGGCTGGCACATCTCCGTTAGTGGAAATAAATAAAGTTCACAGAAAGGCAGGCCAGCACGGCTCCCCCGCAAATTTCATCCATACCGACTAAAAATAATAAGTGTGTGTTTGTTTGCGCGAGTGTCTGTATGTGTGTGTGTGAATATCTGTGTGTGTGTCTATGCATTGTGTGTATGTGTGTATGCTTGTGTGTGTGTGTATGTGTGTGTGGGGGGTCTGTCTAAGTGTATGTGTGCATGTTTGTGTGTATGTGTGTGTGCATGTATGTGTGTGTGTGTGCGTGTGTCTGTGTGTGTCTGTGTGTGTTCGTGTGTGTCTGTGCGTGTGTGTGCTTGTGCTTGTGCTTGTATTTGTGGTGTGTGCGTGTGTGTGTATGTGTGTGTGATTGTGTGTTTGTGTGTCGTGTGGAGTGTGCATGTATGTATGTAATGTATGTTCATGGTCCGGGTGTGACTGGGCCTGGGCTGGTTAGTGGCAACTCCCAAGGCCAAAGTGTGCCTACTCCGCTCGTCCGTTCCGAGTAAGTAGTGAATGTGTGGTGTGGTGTGGTGTGGTGTGGTGTGGTGTGGTGTGGTGTGGTGTGGTGTGGTGTGGTGTGGTGGTGTGGTTGTGGGTGTGGTGTGGTGTGGTGTGGTGCAGGTGTGTGGCTGGGGGAGGGGGGGGGGGAGGGGGGGGCTTGTGATCGGTGTTGTTGGTGTCACTTGAGATGTTGCTTCACCCCACTACCCCAGGGCAATTTCCATGAGTGAGGTCAAGGAGTTCCCTTGTGAGTGGTGATAATGCGTTTGTGTGTACGAGACTGTGGGGGTAGGGGGGGGGGCGGGGAACTCGTTGCCATTGGTGTCACTGGAGGCGTTGCCTCCCCCCAGAGCACTTGCCATGAGTATGATCAAGGAGTTCCCTGGTGAGTGGTGAACAAGCTTCTCTGGGTGGGGAGTGAGTGTTGTGTTTGTGTGTGGTGGTATGTGCGTGTGTTAGTCTGTGTGTGTGTGCATGTGTTTGCCTGTGCCTGTGTGTGTGCGGCGTGTGTGTGTGGAGCTTTTGCTCTGTTTTGTTGGTGTCAGTTTTTTTACGTTGCCTCACCCCAGGACACTTATCATGTGGTGATCATGCTTCAATGAGTTTTAGTGTTTCTATGTGTGTCAGTGTGTATGTGTTCTTATGTGCCTGTGTGTGTTCTGTGTGTGCGTTTGTGCTTGTGTTTTTATGTGTGTGTTTACATGTGCTTGTGTTTATATGCGTGTGTGTTTATGTGTTTATGTGTGATGGTGTTTATATGTGCGTGTGTGTGCCTTTCTGTGTGTCTTCTGTGTGTTGGTGCTTCTATGTGTCTGTATGTGTGTTTCTGTGTGTTCGTGTTTCCACGTGTGGGTGGGTAGGTGTTTCAGTGTAAGGGGGTGGGTATTGAAATTGAAATTGTTACATCCGTGTAATACATTCACTCACAGGACGTGAAGTTAAGGACACCATGGCGTAAGCCGGAGCTAGCTATAGACACCGTTGGGGGGGGGGGGGGGGGGGGGTATCTGTCTGTGGCATACTACTTAAAACCTAAACCCAACCGTACCCCTCTTAACCAGGAATGAGCGATGCTGAGCCGCTTATCAAGCCTCGCATGTTGTCTGCCCTGGATCCCACTCCACCTGAACTACACAAACTGTGTGTGTGTGTCTATGACATACCACTAACCTTTCCTTACCCCCCCAACCAGGAATGAGCGATGTTGAGCCGCTCATCAAGCCTCGGATGTGGTCTGCCCTGGATCCCACTCCACCTCCACTAGAAGCACCCCCAGCCACAGCTGCACTCCCAGATTCTGGCCAGATCCCCTACGGAGCTCCAGCAGCTTCCGGAAGCGGCCCAGCAGCTTCTCAGCAGCTTCCCTCCAAGCCGGCCTTTGGCCAGGGTCCAGTCCCTCAGGCAACGCCCCTGAAGGCGCCAGCTCAGCAGCAACAGGCCAGCATCACCGAAACCAGTGTGCCAGAGGTGCAACCCAAGGCTGAGGCTACCCCTACCCAGACTCCAACCCCGGGGGCTAAACGCAACTCTCGGGGGAAGGCCAGTAGCAAGACAGTTGAGAAGCCTGCTGTAGAAGCAAGCCACCAGAAGCGCGCCAGCTCCCGGCTTGCTGCCGTAGCTGAGGCGAGTACAGCAGTACAAGAGGAGGTCCAGGCCCCCCCAGAAGCTACACCCCCGCCCGGCAGTTGCTTTTGCTGTCCCAATGGATGATGCGAGTGAGGACTCCGATGGTCCCTTGCCTGACATTGACATGGGAGATGAGGACTCAGATTGATGCTGAATACAAGGGCATATACAGATAAACGATACGTCGCTTGCGAAAATAGGCGGAGTGTGTTGGCAGTGCGTGGAACGACAAGGGGCAACGATGAAGCTGATTGTTTTGATTCCGGAGTTATGTGCAGAGCACAGTGGCGAGGGGATAAGATCTTTTACAGTTAGATAAAAGCACTGGAGGGAAGTGCAGGAAGGTAGTACTGAGATGGTGCGGTACCTTAGGGTGCCGACACCAGAGCCCGTGCCATAGCTGGCAGCGGCAACGCAGTACGATGCAACAGGGCGGGAGACCTGTGCACTCAAGTCACTCTAGGTGAACCGGGAGAAACCCGGTGTATAACATCCCCCCCAATTCCTAGTATTCTTCATATTGGAGAATTCCGGGAATTAGAGGAGTTTTAAAGAAAACTAGAGGGACTAGGAATATTCATAAGCAGTTATGCTATTTGAAATAAAACTTGGCTGACTTGAAGCTAATTTAGGAGGACAGGCATAAAGGGACTGAAATCTAGGAAAAGTCAGCATCTGGATCAGGGAGGGAAGATCCATAGTGGATTTAGACGAGTAGCTAGGAAGTAGCAGGAGATGATTCAAGGATAGTCTGTGGGGCAGGATCTCTGTCCAGATCTAAACTAAAATAGAAGAAAGCAGTCAGTCATGATGCAATCAATCAATATCTAGGAAAAGTCTGGATCTTGGACCTGTCAGGAAATCTAGAAGGGACTCAGAGGGGTTTCAGGCAGTTGCAGGAATGTTGTAAAGATTAGTCAAGCTTGAGCTTTCCAGTGCAGCCAATCTGTTCTCTGAATGCACAGAATTTGGATCTGGGCAAGGCTTTGGTGAGCATGTCAGCCATGTTGGCAGCAGTGGGGATCCAGTTGAGCTTGATGCCTTCTTTCTTGGATTGCTCCTTGAGAAAGTGAAATCTTGTTTCCATATGCTTGAGCCTTGAGGAGAGCTTCTCTTGGTTCCATGCACTGAGTGCAGCTTGGTTGTCACCATTAATGGTGAGGGCAGGGGGCATGGTACCTGTGGCAGAGAATTGCAGTTTCCTCAACCACATTCCTTCTTGGGCTGCAGAAGTGGCTGCCATGAATTCAGCCTCTGTGGTGGACAGGGCAGTGGCAGATGCCTGGATTTTGGATGCCCATGATATGACACCCCCCTGGTTGAGGAATACATAGCCGGTTGTGGACTTCCTTGTGATAGGGCAAGCAGCATGGTCAGAGTCACAATAGCCAGTGAGGAACTTCTTGGAGTGGGTGTAGGTGATCCCATGGTCAGGGGTGTTGGAGAGATATTTGAGGATGCCAGTTGCAGCTTCCATGTGGTCATGGAGGGGGTGGGCACTGTGACTGGCCAACCTGTTGACAGCTTGGGCAATGTCAGGTCTGGTGTTGACTGCCAGGTAGTTGAGGGATCCTACAATCTGAGCAAGGGGGAGACCAGTGTCTGGGGTGTCCTTTCCAGGGTAAGGGAGGGGGGCATCAGGCTGGAGGGGAATAGGGAACCTGGTGCTGTTGGGCTCAGGGAGCATGCTATGCGCTCTGAGTAGGTCTTGGGTGAACCTGGACTGACAGATGTGGAGTGTCCCAGCAATTGCATCTCTGGTGATCTCATAGCCTACAAACACAGATGGCTCACCAAGGTCTCGGGTCTTGTAGAGCTTCATGATGGTTTCTTTGTACTGCTGTAGGATGTCCTTGTCAAAAGGCAGCAGGAGGAAGTCATCCACCCAGAGAAAGACCCAGATGAGGGGTCTTGTTGTTGGTCCAGGGAGCAGGAATAGGCCCTGGTCAACATCAACTTCTCTGAAGCCAATAGCTGTCATGTCTTCCTTGACTTTCAGATACCATTGCCGTGATGCTTGCTTCAGACCATATAGGCATTTCCACATGCGGCACACTCTGTGGTCTTGTTCAAATCCTGGGGGTTGAGAACAGTACAGTTCCTCTTCTACTACTCCATTGAGGAATGCTGTAGAGACATCAAGTTGGGCAAGGTGTGCTGAGGGATCTGCAGCCATGGACAGGATGTACCGGATGGTAGCATGTTTGGCACCTGGTGCAAAGACTCCATCATAGTCCATGCCAGGGCGTTGGGCATAGCCTTTTGCTACTAAACGGGCTTTGTATCTGACTAGCTGGCTATCCACTGATTGCTTGATGTCAAATACCCATTATTTAGTTCCAATTGATTTGGAGCCGTGTGGGAGTTCTGCTAACGTCCAGGTGGTCATTTATGCTAGTGCTGCTAATTCTTCATTCATGGCAGACTTCCATTCTTTAGCTTGAGGGCCAGCTAGTGCTTCTCTTTCATTCTTGGATATGACTATCTGGTCTGCAGCTAGGAATGCTACGTAATTTGGTGCATGCCTTTCTCTTCCACTACGGCGGGGTTGTGTCAGTGTGGTTTCTGGCAGGGGGGTTGTTGCTTGTTGTGCTGGTGCAGTAGAAGGAAGTGCATGTGCTGGTGCATTATCCTGTGATGCCATGAGATTGGGGAGCTCATTTGTTTGAGAAAAAAAAGGTAACGCCTGGAGGGGCGTGGTGTTAAGGGGACCCTCCCGTACGCCGCAGCTGGGGAAAGTCACCATGGCAGACATAGTAAGTGTCACCCTCCAGGCGGGAGGGACTCCTTCATGCGACGTGTGGCAAGAATGCTGGTACAGGAGGCGATAGATTCTCTGTGCAGCTTAGAGATGAGTTTGTCTACGTGTTCGCGACTGATCCCTAAGGTGGAGAGATTGGTAAGAGTTGTGATTGGTATGGTACCAGTGGTACCTATTGTGAAGACTAGGTAGTGGACAAGGAATCCTTGTTGTTGAAGGATACGTTGGAGCTCCTTATGCTGAACGCTCTTTTCCTGGAATTTGATGTGGTGGTTAGTGTCTGAGCAGTAGCCCAGTTCAACTAGGTAGGCTTTTCTTGGTTTGGATTCGTCGTCAATGAGGAGGAGATCAGGCCTGTATTTATCCCATGTGGCTTGGGGAAGATCAGGGGGGTTGAGAGTGGTTGGGGGTCTCGTGGGAATGTCGGATGTCGCTTCACAAGTGCCTGCATCCATATACATGGGGAGAGCCCCCAGAGCTCCTTTGGCTACTGCCTTTTGGATGAGTTGGACCGCCTTATTATGTCTGTTGATATACATTCCTTTGAAGACAGGGTGGCTGCACCCAGCAAGAATATGGCCAGCTCCGTCCTGTGCTTTGCGATAAAGAGGGCAATTATCATCAGAGGGGGGGCTAGTGCTGGTACCTTGGGGGCGTTTGTATCTGTATGCCAGTTTCCTAGTCCATAAGCGTCCCCACCTAGCCTTGTGGATTTGTATTTTTTGCCACCATTTGATGTCAGTGGATTGCCAGAAACGATTACTAGCCTGGGGGAGGAGGAAGGGGTTGGCTTGCTCCCACATGGAGGAGTATGTGCCCGTGGTGTTGGCATGCCCGGTGTGCAGGGGGGTGGGGAGGTTAGCCTTGATACCCTTGGTGAGATTGTTGGCCGGACGCCGGGGGGGCTGGTCCCCATTAATAGATTTGGGGGGCTGGACAGACGGCCAATGCATGTTGAGGTGCGCATGTTCCCCTGATTTAACTGGCCCAATTACATTGTATCCTGTCGTCGCTTCTTTCGCGAGCGTGTCTGCCTCGTCATTCCCTACGATTCCTGAGTGAGATCGGACCTTAAGCAGGCGTGTGGTAGCAGCAGCGTTGTGTCTGTTGATAATGTGGATGGCGATGTCTTGCAGGAGGTCGCGGTGTTTGTTTTCCCGGGTCCTGCTGGGACGGTAAATGTGCAGGTTAATGAGCTGCAAGGAGCATAAGCTGTCGGAGTAGATGGTGAGTTCTTCATCTATTTCGGAGTGTATGAGTGCTTGTTGGATTGCCACGAGTTCCGCGCGATTGATGTCGGCAGTGATGCCCTGTCCGCCAGGGTCTATGCGGAGGCAACGTGCAGCGGCCCTGGGGGAGTATACGCCTGCCCCTAGGCGTAGGACGCCTTCTTTGTCTATGATGGCACTTCCATCTGTGTATAGAGCGAGGCCTGGTGCTTGTAGGATAGCATGTGTGCACGGGAGCACGGGGGGTGTTATGGGTGTGGGGTCTATCTGCATGGGGGTGGGTTGTTGTGCCCAGGTCTTAAGGAGGGAGCTAAGTGCCTTGGGTAGGTGGGTGGTAGGGAGGCCCAGTTGGGAGGGGGGGGACCTGGTCGTGGGATGGAAGTGGCCCCCATGTCCCTCATGGTTTGGGCCCATTTAGTGGGTGGGTTGTGGAGGTACTTGGCATGGACAGCTGGGTTTGAGATGGCAATGAGTTTGTATGTTCCTCTGTGTCTCTTGGCAGGGGTGAGTTTGCCCCCCGTCCAGATTAGGGAGGGGGTGAGGGGTTTGGCCTTGGGAGGCAGAGTGGCTAGTTCCATAGCCCATGGGTGATTTAGGAGGGCGTTATGGGCATATGTGGGTTTGTGTGGGACCAAGAGGATGGTGCACGTGGGAATATCTAGGGTGTGAGCATGTATGGCACTGCTTAGTGCCCATCGAACAGCCTTGTGGGCCTCTTCAGGGTTCTGGCTGGTGAGATGTGTGTTTCCCCCGTACCAAGGTTGGGAGTAGCAGTGGGGTCCTAAGCCAAACAGTTGGCCAATGGGGGTGGGGGTGTTGCCCATGGGGAGGTGGGAACTCATTAGGAGGGGTGATGTGTCAAGGTCCGTTGTCATCCCCAGGGTGGACATAGCTTTGTGTATGGCAGGGGAGACATTGGAGATGGTAGTGTCTTTGAGCTGTGATAGGAGGGTGGCTACGTCTCCAGCGAAGGTTCCTGTGCTGTGGAGGGTCCAGAGGTGGGGAGAGTGTGCCTTGGTGGTATGGTATCTGTGGTGGAGGAGGTGGACTTGGGAGAGGGGTATATGACCGACACATTGGCCTGTTGGTGAGTAGACGTAGGTGGTGTCTCTGTTGTTGAGTTGGGGGGGGAGGTGGTGGTACCTGTCATTCAGTGTACCAGCCTGTATGTGGTATTTGCCGGGGGGGTGGACATCCCAGTCTGGGTGGTGGTCTGACGTGCTAATGATGAGGTTTTGCCTGAGTTCGCTGTACCATGTGGCATCAAACTCTCCTCCCTCCGCCCACTGTCCTTGTTGTTGGAGGTTAGTGAGGTGGAGGTCTTGTCTGGGTGGAATGGAGGGGGTGGCGGCTTTGGGGGTAGATTCAGTGTTGTAGGCATGGAGGAGTTCCTGGAATCTGGTGGGACCAACCAGCAGGGTGATTTGTTCGTCTGTGAGATGGACGGGGGACCAAGTGACCACAATGGAGGTGGCAGAGGAGTAGGTGTGGGAATGCACGGGGAGGCCAGCAGATATGTAACAAGGGAGATGGTGGCAGAGAATGGTACATGGGGCTTTCTGGACCCTCCAATATCTGTGATGGGGGGTTTCTCGGGGTTCGTTAGCCTTCCTCTTTTGGGCTCTGAAGCCCAGGGGGTGGGTCAGGCTGTGTTGGTTGCCATATATGAGGTGGAGGAGCTTGGCTGGGGTTGGGGGAGCAAGAAGGTCTGGGGTAGAGACAGCATGCACCAGGTCGTCGGGAGGGCTGTTCTTACGGATGGTGTGGTGTTTGTAGTAGGAGGCGTCAGTACATTTGTGGGTGTCATTTCTAATGAATTGCATTCTGGCAGTCCAAGCAATCTTGGGGTCATTGCTCCAGGCTTGAGCATACTTGGTGGGGTGAAGATAGGACTCTCTGGCCCACCACATGTGTGCATTGGAGGCAGGGATCTCCTCGATATTATGCGTGGGGGGCTGTGTTGTGGTTGGGGTACGGATGCCGGCATTGGGGGTCAAGGGTCGGGGTGGTACGGGGGCGGTGTCCCAGTTGTTAAGGTGGTGGCTGATAGTATATGTGGAGAACTTGGTAATGTGCCGTTGGGGGATGCGTAGGTGGATGGGGAGGGTCCTCAATGCCAAGGGCAGGGGGCTGTGGCAGGAGTAGGGTTGAGGTGGGCTTCCAGGTGGGGGTGGAGAGCACAGGTGTAGGCTGAGTCTGTTGAGGGCAACTTTATGCCTAGTGGAGACTCTTGTGCCGTAGGTGTGCGAGAGGGTATTGGATGGGATGATTGTGGTCCCATCAGGGCTCACAATGTCAGCTAGGGAAGTAATGCCCAAGGGGATGAGGGTTTTGAGAAGATTGGGGGGAATGGTGTGTTCGGGTATGTCCGGGAGGGAGTCTTGAAGGGGTTTGAGTAGGGTTTTGTCCTCCATATGGATTTGGATGGAGGCTCTTTTGAGGATGTGCATTTGCTTGGCCAGGGTAAAGTATTGAAGTGTGTGGCTGGGCAAGGTAAGAGGATCCATACCCTGGAGCATAGCAGCTTCTTTGTGGAGGAGGGCTTTAGTTAGCCTACCTAGTTTCCCGGTGTCGTTGAGGGACCTAGTGAGGTGGGCTGCTGTAATTTGAGCATAGTCTACCATTAGGGAGGGGATGCCCAATCCTGCCTGTCCCAAGGGGAGGCAGACACTAGCAGTTGGGAATGAGGGGTGTAGGTCACAGCATTTTTTAGCCAGGGTCCATATGGCCTTGTCTAAGATGCCTGTATCTGAATAGCTGTAGGGTGCTACAGTCATAGGGTAGGTGATGGCAGGTTTAATACACGTGGTGATGAGTCTGAGACATTGGAGAGGGGTGGCGCCTTTCGGTTTAGCAGTGGTGAGGATTTGGTGTCCTTTACTATGTATGAGGGCCAGGGCTTGTTTCATGAGGGGTCTCTAGTTTAGGGTGAGGCTAACCGGCACCCCTAGATACTTGTATGGTTCATTGGGGGGAAGGTATGTAGCCCATGTGTCGTTAATGAGGATGGTGTTGTGGAGAAGTTTGGTTAGGGCCTTGTGGTTGGTGGGATCCTTGGGGTGGGAGCCATGCAATATGCCAGTGATCATGCATTTACCCCTGGTAAGAGGAATCCCAGACCAAGTACTGAATTGTTGCACTTTAAGGCATTGTACCTTGAGGTCGTCTGCTGTGTTAGTGACCACACTGGTGTCATCAGCATATCCTAGACTACCTGTTTTATCTTGGTCAGTATTGGATGTTGAGGTTATGCCTTGCTTGTATCCTCTGCCCCCGGCTTGTAGCCATCTGAGGAGAGGTTCGATGAAGATGATGAAGAGTAGGGGGGAGAGGGTGTCACCTTGGATGGTGCCTCTTGTGATTTGAATTGGTTTGCCTTGGGTGTTGTTGAGGTACATGTGGGTGGTGGCCCCGTTGTAAATTCCTTTCACTGTTTCAATGACATCTACTGGGATTCCAAGGTCGTACATGGTTTGGAGCAGCTTGTCATGGTCCACCATATTAAAGGCAGATGAGAAGTCAAAGTAGGCAGCGAACAGGTCTCTTTTAGAGTGGGCCGCATCCTCGATGTCATGTAGGAGGTGGGTGAGCTGCCTATGGGTGCCTCTGTTCTGTCTGAATCCCTCTTGGGAGTCACTGAGGACTTGGTATTGATCCAAGTATTTGGACATCACTGTTGTAACCATGTTAGTCCACAATTTACCCATCGTGTTGTTGAGGCCAATAGGTCTGTAGTGGTTGGCTTGGGTGGGGTCTCCTTTCTTGTAAAGCATGATGGTGTTGGAGGTCTTCCAGCACATAGGGGTGTAGCCGGTGATCCACATAAGCCCAAACATTTTATGTATGGTGTGGTGCCAAGACCAAGGGAGGCAGGTTAGTAGTTCATTGGGGATTCCGTCTGGGCCAGCCTGTTTGCTTTTTGCTACGTGTTGGATGCATGTTTGGTAATTAGAGAACTCCATGAGGTAGGGTAGGATGGGGTTGGAGTGTTGGTGGGGTTGGGCCTTGGTTTCTAGGGAGAATGTGTCTAGCAGGGAGGCCCATGGAGGGGGGGTGGTCTGTCTGTCCTGGGGTAGGTATTTGCCGGTGCACGTGTGGTGAGGGGGGGCCATCATGTGTCCCATGTGCTCCCCCAAGATGTCCAGGAGGTCTTTAGTGGACGTTTTGTGCTGGCCAGTGGTGGGGTCTTGGAGAGTCTGGGGTGACGTCGGATTCTCCAAAGTTTTGAAGATGTTTCTGTGGGCTTGTTTAGGTTTGTTGGATAGCTGGGTCATGAAGGCTGCTTTGCCAGTGGCGGTAGCTGTTTGTCTGCTGTTCGTGAGGATTCTCCGGAGGGCAGGGAGGGCCTCATCGAGGGATATATTGATTGCAGCCAAAAGGGAGGCATGGTCTGAGGCAAGCTTGATATGGGTGAGGGATGGTTATGGCATGTTTCTAGGAGAGTAGAATGGGCAGTGTGATAGGAGTTGGGGTCGGTGGTTAGGAGTTTCCTGTACGTCTTAAGCTGTTGGATATGGGAGTTGATTTTGGCGTGGGCTTTGCTCTTCTTTCTGTCAAGGAAGTGCCCTGGGATTTGGTTCCTGGTAGGGCAGGTGTCGAACATAGTGGTGAGGGCCATCCTAATAGGTTCCATAATCTGGTTGCTGAGATGGTCGAGGTCTAATCCTTTTGCAAGGAGAGTGTGTTTGACTTGGTGGAGGTGGGATGGGAGGGAATTGTCTCCTATGAGGTTGGTGGTCTGGTCCCACCAGTCCCCGATGGTTTGGGTGTGTTCCATGAAGAAGGTAGTGTGCGTTTCTTCAATGGCCTTTCTGGTGGCGTTCATGGAGGCCTTGCTGACGGGGGTGACTAGTTGTTGGGGTCTAGGAGGGGGGGTGTCAGTCAAAGTCAGGGGTATGGGAAGGTAAATAGGGGGGATAATTTGGTGAAGGGCCATGTGGTCTAGGTATCCTCCGACCTCCCTGGTTTTTTCACTTGTATGGGGCTGGAGGGGGTTGGGGCAAGGGGAGATGAGGATGTCATCGATTCTGCTGTGGTGCTCGAGGTTGCCTTCCTGGTAGCAATGGAAGGTGGGTGCTCTAGTGAAAGGGTCGGTGGGGTGGAGGTTGAGTTGGGAGCACATTGATATGTGATGTTGGTCTGTGTGGGAAGTGGCGTGGGTAGATCTATCTGAGGGAAAGAGGGTTGCATTCCAATCCCCTCCACAGAGTGTGGTGTGATTGGGCTTTTTGGTGTGAGTCCCGATGTATGTATATGCGGCTTGCCGTTGCTGGGGTTGGTCATAGGGCATGTAGACGCCTATGATGTGTGTAGGAGTTGGGGTGGTTGAGCCGAAGGTGATGTGCACCAGGCAACCAGCCAGGTCTGCATTGACTTCATGGTGGACGGGGGGGCCTAATTGCTTGTGGGTGAGGATTATGACCTCTCCTTTACCGTGGTTGTTGTCCGGGGTTTGGGCCACACTACTGTGGTGAAGGGAGTATTGGGGGAGTTCCTTCTTGATGAATTGGATGAAGGAGAGGCAGGAGAGCAGTTTGGTTTCTGTAAGAATAGCCACATCTGGTTTGTGGTCTAAGATGTGATTGAGAATTAGCTCCCAGGAGCTCCTCAGCCCTCTGCAGTTGAGGAGTAGAAAATGTATGTTATCCATGTAGTAGTCTAGGGGTGACTGGACATGGTGGGTGGGTTGTTGGGCAGATCCATTATCCTTAGGTGTAAAAGGAATGGTTGGTTTAAAGAATGTTTGTTTGAGCTTCTTAGTCTGTTGGGGGGGGAAGGCTCCCTTGGAAATGGTGGTGGTAGAGATGGGGGGGAAAAAGTTGTGGATTGGTGTTTGTTTGAGTTTAATGTTGGGGCCCAGTTTTTGTGAGTGTTTCAGATGCTTGTTGGGGTGCCTGATATTTTTTGTGTGTGGGGGGGTGCTCTGTGTTACCACGTTTTTTCAGGTTGTTGACAGTTGGGGCGTTGCAAGTGACAGTGCAGAGATTGGGTTGTCCGGGTAGGAGGTTAGTGACCCCGGGGTGGTAGGTGGTGGCTGCAAGTGGGAGGGTTGGCTCTGGGGCAGCATCTCCTGTATCGCAGTCCATTTGCGTGTTGGGGGGGGATGTGCGATTGGGCGGGCTGGCGTCCTTCATCATGGTATCTTCCATGTTGGGTTGTGGAGGCATGGGTTTTGTAGGAGTTGTAGTAGGGGTTGTGTCTACAGTATCCATCGTCGCAACGTCAAGATGGTATTGGGGGTCCAAAAACCTCATATCTGCGCTCTCTTTTTTAAGGATGAAGATGTTCCCATATAGGGCCTGCCAGGCTCCCGGTGTGGAGTCCAAAGGGATTGGCGAGAGGTTTTCTGAGTCTATCCAACATTAGATGTTATGGTATTTTTTTAGACAAGCAGCATGTTTATAGGCAATTGGGAGGGGGGTGGTAAAGTGCAAGATACATTTACTGTGTCCTTGCAGACGTTGGAGGATTTGGTCTTTGCTACTGCCGGGTAGGATCCCAAAGTTGTAGGGTTCATCAGAGATAAGGTCGTGTGGGTTTGTGTGTTCCGGATTATAATCAGGTTGTACGATTCGGTGGAGTATTCCCATCTGGGGGCATTCGGTGTGCATGTAGGCCTGCATCAGCATATTAGTAAAATTCCCCCTGCGAAGGATTAAGTGGTTCGGCCAAACACACAGGTCATTACGGGTTGCCTTGAGTACCCGGTGATGTCTCTCGAGGTGCGTTGGGGTGAGCTGGCGTCCTCCATCATGGTATATTCCATGTTGGTTAGCGTAGGCACTGGGTTCGGAGGGGTTGTATCTTTGGTAACAGCCGACGCATTTCCAAGCTGGAATTGGGGGTCCAAAAACCTCATGTCTGCGCTCTCATCTTTACGGATGAGGATTTGCCCATATATGGCCTGCCAGGCGCCCGGTGTGGTGTCCAAGGGGATGGGCGAGAGGTTTTCTGAGTCTATCCAATTCCAGGTGTTATGATATTGTTTGAGGCAGCCGGCATGTCCATATGCGGCTGGGAGGGGGGTGGTAAAGTGCAAGATACATTTATTATGTCCTTGTAGACGTTCGAGGATTTGTTTTTTGCTGGTACCAGGTAGAATCCCAAAGTTGTAGGATTCATCAGAGGAAAGGTTGTGGGGATTGGTGTATTCAAGGTTATAATCGGGTTGTGCAATTTGGTGGAGCATTCCCATCTGGGGGCATTCAGTGTGCATGTAGGCCTGCATTGGCAAATTTGAGAAATTTCCCTCTGAGGTGAAGTGGAGCGGCCTAACACCCAGGTCGCTACGGGTTGCTTAGAGTATTTGGTGGTGTCTCTCCCCAAATTTGAAAATTTCCCCTGTGTTAACATGTGGTCCACCGAGGTAGGCATTGATGGCGTGCACTTGGCAGTGGCTTGAAGTTTGTTTCTCAATGTATGGTAGGATAGTGCTTTGGACCGGGCTTATGAGCTGGCCTCGGTGATAGTTGGGTGGTTGTGTATTTTGTGGGGGGGGGCTTTGTCCTCCCCTACACGTCGAGTCCTGGAGGGGATGGGCATAGAATGAATTTCCTCTAATCGGTCGGTCCCTGTTATAAGTGGGGGTGGGGAAACCGTTTTTAGAGAGCGTTGCACATATGTGCCGTTTCTGAGACAGAGTCCCGAAGGTCGTCCAGTTTAGCCATGAAGGAGTGGTCCAAAGAAGCCACCAACTCAACCAAGTAGTGCGATGGATGGGAGGGGTAGGCAATAGACTCGCGCGGTAATGGGGGGTAGTATCCTTTGTTACAAACTCGGATACCGCGCCGGGTATCATATATATACCATGTTGGGCAAGGATACTCCTATTTCTACGGACAATATAGTTCAGCAAGATTACAAAAATCAAGACATCAGAGAAGATGATACGGAAAGCGTAAAGTAAGGTAGGCCAGGTTGGGCCCGTGTTGGTTATGCATGAAGGTCTGCGCCCAGGCCTGCAGGTGATGGGGCAGGATGTGTTTGCAGCATGGGGTTCGAAGTCCTTAATCTCTTGGAGCTTCCCCTCCCATTGGCCTGCCCTCCATTCTGGCTTGTGTGTTGTGGGCCCCAGGTCCTGGACCCTGGCTGCTGGGCCATAAGTCACGGGTGGGGGAGAGGGAAGGAGGGGGGGGTAAGGTGTCATGAGCGAGGTGAGGTTTCTTTGCAACTGGCCAGAGGGATGTTTGCAACTAGGCAGATGGGCACAGGGGTGTTTGCGGGTGAGTAGAGCTGTGTTTGCAATTGGGCAGGGGGGTGTTTGCAGGTGGGCAGAGGGATGCTTGCAGCTAGGCAGATGGGCACAAGGGTGTTTGCGGATGAGTAGAGCGGTGTTTGCAATTGGGAAGGGGGATGTTTGCAGGTGGGCAGGGGGATACTTGCAGCTAGGCAGATGGGCACATGGGTGTTGGCAGATGAGCATAGCTGTGTACGCAGGAGAAAAGGGGGGTGTTTGCAGGTAGGCAGAGGGGTGTTTGCAGGTGGTGTGTATCCTCAAAGAGGCTCTTAGAATCCAGTGTGTGTGGGTTTGCTGGCTAAAGAGATGTATCCTCAAAGAGGCTCTTAGAATCCAGCATGGGTGGGTTTGCTGGCTAAAGAGATGTATCCTCAAAGAGGCTCTTAGAATCCAGTGTGGGTGGGTTTGCTGGCTAAAGAGATGTATCCTCAAAGAGGCTCTTAGAATCCAGTGTGGGTGGTTTTGCTGGCTAAAGAGATGTATCCTCAAAGAGGCTCTTAGAATCCAGTGTGGGTGGTTTTGCTGGCTAAAGAGATGTATCCTCAAAGAGGCTCATAGAATCCAGTGTGGGTGGTTTTGCTGGCTAAAGAGATGTATCCTCAAAGAGGCTCTTAGAATCCAGTGTGGGTGGTTTTGCTGGCTAAAGAGATGTATCCTCAAAGAGGCTCTTAGAATCCAGCATGGGTGGTTTTGCTGGCTAAAGAGATGTATCCTCAAAGAGGCTCTTAGAATCCAGCATGGGTGGTTTTGCTGGCTACAGAGATGTATCCTCAAAGAGGCTCTTAGAATCCAGTGTGGGTGGTTTTGCTGGCTAAAGGGATGGCAATGTGTTGGCAATGGGGGGAACTTTGCAGAGTCGTCAATGGGGCCTAGATCGGTATGATCGGTGCGTTGTGGGTGGTGCAGGGGGCACGAGTGGGTGAGGAGCCGAGAAGCTGATTGACATGGAGATTCGGTGTTGGAAAAAGCGGGGTAATCGATTTCAAAGTGAGCGGGAAGGTAATTACCTGTTGCGTTGTCCCCACTGATGGCATGCATCAAAGCCGATCCGTAGTTTTTCATGGCGGGAGAGGTTCGGATCTGAGGGGATAGGTTGAGAAACTGAGAGAGGTAAGAAGGGCTGTGATTTAAGGTTGTGCCAGCGGAAGAGAGAAAGCAAGCAGTATAGTAGGCGGGAAAGTGTGTAGACTCTACAGGGGTCTGATCATATGACGAGCATCTCGCGAGGACGCGTTTTTTCAAACTGGGCCGTACGGTCGAAGGGCAACCGCGTAGTTCCAGACTTGGCGGGTTCTGCGGGCAGGGTGTGGGCAGGTCCCGATACGAAAGAGCAGGTAGCTGTCCTGAGTACCTGCATGGGGGGGGAAAGGGTTCGTTAGTAGGTTTCTCGATTGCATGGAGCTTCGGCTCCTGGCAGCGACCATCAAGAATGCGCCAGGGATGTGCGCTTCGCATCCCCCCCTGTTGAGAAGTCCAGGGAGAGGCGCATTCTGTCCGGAAATGCATGCTTCCGACTGCCCAGAGGTGCAGCTTGCTACAAAAGTAACCGTCTACCACCCTACGACCACAGAAGTTGCTGCGAGTCGCGTCAGATGTTGTAGACGGCGACTTAGATAGCAGCATTACCTCTGCGAAAGCATGAGCTCCTGTTTGGTTGCAGTTCCGGGGGGGGGGGTTGACCGAAACTGTATGGAACAGAGAGCAGGTGGTATCATTCGATAGCGCAGACGCAGGAGAATGCAAATATGCTACGCGAATGCTAAGAAGGAAAATGAGCAGCGAGAAAGTTACATCGGAAGTTCGAAAGTCGAAAAGTTTTTCTTCAATCCGGAGTAAAGGGGCAGACAGAAATTGGAGATGCTCAAAGAGGATTTGTTTGAGACTGAGTAGGATTTTGTTCATTTCCTTGTTCGACATTGTTGTTGTGTTGGTATGCACTATTTTGTGGGGGAATAGACCCTTGCTGATGCATGGAACTAGGTAGGTAGCTAGGATAGCATCTATGTCTTTTGGTGATCCCCATGCTCCCTGGTTTTCTTTGTTCCTTGCCACTACTTCCTCATAAGCTTTGTTTTCTGAGGGTGAAGGTGAGGGTGAGGGGTTATCCTCATCAGGTTAAACAGGGGTGTCTTCTTCGTGCATGCCTAGTATAACATCATCATGGGAATCCTTTCTGTCCTGCCAGGTTCTCAGACTCATTGAAGGTTATGTCTCTAGCGTCAAAGATCTTATGGTTGGAGTCCACAACTCTGTACGCCTTTCTGATGTGAGTATCCAATGAGTCTTGTGATTTTGGCTGATGGTGCAAACTTCCATGTCCTGGATTTGGGTGCTATGTGGACGTAAGCTGTGCATCCAATGGTTCTGAGATGGTTCAATCCTAGGCTTGACTCCATGGAACATTTCATAGGGTGTTTTGTCTGAGTCAGAGGTTGGGCTGAGGTTTCTTAGGATGCTAGCATTTTTCACCATCTCAGCCCAGTATCTTTCACGAAATTTGGATGGGATGAGGAGAGCAGTGCTTCTGTCTTTCAGTGTGCGGTTGAGGCGCTCTGCTGCACCGTTTGTGGAGGGATTGCCTGGGACTGTGAAGTTGAGAGTAATGCCTTTCTTCTTGCACCAGTTTTGGAATCGGTTGTAGGTGTATTCGGATCCATTGTCACAGAAAATAGTGCCTATCTTATTTTCTATGAGGACTTCATACCGTTCCAGTTCGTGGATGGTGTCTTTGGGCACAGTGTGTTTGTCTTTGTGGAAAGTGACTATGGAGTACTTTGAGTGGTCATCTAGGATGCCTTGGAAATACAGGCTGCCATTCAAACTAGGCACTTTCATGTTTCCACTCATGTCAATGTGGAGTATGGCCATGGGTCTTTTGGCCCGTGTGTATGATTTGGGGTAGGGGTTCTTGTCCATTTTTGAGAGGACACATATTTCACAGGCATGCTTTTTCATTTTGTTGCAGGCTGCTGTTGTGACATCTGTGCCTGTGACCATTTTTACAGTAATGAGTCGACCCATACTGCTGTCAGCAAGATGACCTAATCTGGTGTGAAGGAGTTCTGCTGTCTGAGGAGTGGTTCTGGAAATGGCGGCCATAGCAATGTTAAGACATGTCCCATGGATAAGGGTCTTGTCAGGAACAAGAACAGGGGTGAGATAGAGGTTTTTGTTCTTGGACCCAGTGGCTATTACTTTGTTGTTAATGGACATGGTGCAGGCACTGGAGTCAAAATTGACTGACATAGTGGGGTTTGATTTGATGGCTGCAGCCATGCATGGACATAAGGTTTGGTGTTGCTGGGTCATCATTGAGGTGAACATTCCTAAGATTGTGAATCTTGCCATTGTCTCCTCTGATGAGGGCGTTTCCAGATCTGGTAATGTAAGTGAATCCTGATGCAGTTTGAACTTTGATATGAGGTGATATGGTTTTTATGTCAAATAACAGTGACTCGTTTCCTTTCATGTGGGAGGTAGCTCCTGTGTCCATGATCCAGTTCACTGCCATCCGATCTGTGCGTGGAGAAGCAATGAGGGCATATGATGGTGGATTAGATGTAGGGGAGGTAGAACGGGTCATGTTTTCATATGCGATGGCAATTGATGCAACAGATTCGGCTGGGGCAGGTGTGTGTTGTCGAGCGTTTGATGTGCGCTCGTACATGGATTTTAGGGCTGATAGCAGCTCGTCTGGATCATTGTGATGCTTGTGTTCTTTTCTTTTTTGTTCTGAAAGGTGCGCAAGGATGTACTCGATCTGGAAACTAGGTAGCTTGTTGGATCCAGGGGGAAAGTAGCGTTTAGATACCTTAAGTTCTGTGAGTTTCCGGAGTATGTGCAGAGCACAGAGACGAGGGGAAGTCAGTAAGGATAAGATCTTTACAGTTAGATAAGCATTCGATCAATGCGCTAGGAGGAAGTACTGAGATGGCGCGGCACCTCAGGGTACCGGCATCAGAGTCCGTGCCATAGCTGGCAGCGGCATCGCAGTACAGTGTAGCAGGGAGGTAGTCCTGTGCACTCTAAGTCACTCTAGGTGAACCGGTGAAACCCGGTGAATAACATCCCCCCCAATTCCTGGTATTCTTCATTCTGAAGAATTCCAGGAATTAGAGGAGTTAAAAAACTAGAGTGACAATTAAAACTATTATGGAGGTACAATGCATTTGTAACTCATTAGGCTTGTCAAGGAGTTAATGATAAAATGATACCGGCTGTGGCGAGGCAGGCTGGCTCAGCAAAGGTGGTTATCATGTCTAAAGAACTCTCAATCACTGATCTAGGCTGGCAGCTTAAAGGGCTGCCATGGAGGTACAGACTTAAACTGGATAGAAGAGAGCAGCCAGTCATGGTGCAATCAATCAATATCAAGGAAAGGTCTGCGGGATCAGGCTCGGGCCTGTCATGAGGGTGCTGGGGTGAACTCCTAGGAGCTGCAAGGAGGCTGCAGGGCATACTACTAGGGGCTGCATGGAAGCTGCAGGGAATGATTCAAGATGGCATAGCACATTAGCAGATGTCTTCAAAGAAATGTCAGTCTACTAAAGTAGCTGGCCCTGATAGGAAGCTGCAAAGGGACAGCAGGCTAGATTGCAGGGAAGCTGCTAGGAAACTAAAAGGAAGCTGCAGGTAGGCTGCATGCTAGGGTGCAGAGGGGCTGCTATGGGGCTGGAAGGAAACTGCCAGGCTTGGTTAAATCTTGTGGAGATAACCTTGGTTACGAGAAGGGCATGATGTCTGGACTAGTCCCCCCATCATTTGGGTTGTAGCTGGATTGCTTGTAACCTAAATTAAAACGCAGACATCTGGTAGAGACTGGGGTAATTCTAAATTCAAAATTTGACTGCCTGTGAAGGTACATGGGGCAGTACAGGTGGCGTACAATCTAATAAATTCTAGAGTGTTCAGGTCTAATACAACAGATGGGGAGCAATGTTTTAACTACTAGGTGCCTGGCGTGCTGGGGAAGCTGTCAGGGGCAAGCTGATGGCGGACTTGAGCTAGGAATGCTGCAGGGTGACTACAAGGTGTCAGCAGCTTGGGGCTGCGAGGTAGCTAGGGTCCCTGCAAGGGCACTAGGAGCGGATAAGAAAATGCAGGGACGGTAGGGACTGCTGGTGCTGTTGGGGCCTGCTGGGTCATTGCATATCAATGTAATCATAACAATGAAAGCTGCAGGGAATGCAAGGGCTGCAGAGAATACAACTGATGATGTCTGTGCTAGGCTCCCCCATAATTTGGGAGTGAAGGCTAAGTACTGAAATGCTAAATTAGAATCGGGCAGGCATCATGTTGTCAGCATGAAAACATCGAAGGGGTAGAAGCTTGAACAGCACGTGGCTAAGTACATGTGGCAGTACGGGGCAGATCACGAATTAATTCCTAGAGTGTTCATTACTAATTATTTAACAGATGGTGGGGATTATCAAATCGCACTATGTAACTATGCCATGAGGTTGACTATGCACTGGAAGGTACATGGAGTCTGCAGGTCGCTAGTGCTGTACAGCACTGCAGTTTAGTGCAGCAGTACTTCTGTACATCAGCACATGGGTGCACAGATGCATACAATGCATAGGTCAGTCCCCTTGTCTGTACATCAGGACATTTCCCTTCCATGCTATATACCTCCCCATGTTCCCCTTCACAAGTGTGTCCTTCATCCGATACCCACAAGGATGCATGGTCGCTTGCATGTCCTGTGGTGGTAGCGTGGGAAGGGCAGGTGGGGAATGCCTTGGAGGGCAGAGGTGAGTGGAAGGTGGTGTGATCTGATGATAGTTATCATGTCAGGAGTGGGGCTGGCAGTATGCCCGGTGGTGGTGGTGTTGCTGTGCTTAGTGGGAGTTGGTTCCTCATCACTAGAGCAGGATGTGGATGTGGATGTGGGAACATAGGTGTTCATGTCCCCCCCATGCAAGTCATTAGAGACATCAGGAGGGAGGACAGAATGGTCAGGCAATTCCCCCCCATGCAAGTGGTTCATGTCATGAGTGTTGCACTCATCAGCAGCACTTGCAAGTTGGAGAGCTGGTGTGTCTTTCCTATGGGGAATGGCAGCTAGGATACACAAGGGTGTTGCAAGGATGGTATCAGATGCGAGTGTAGGGATAACTGCAGGTGAGGGAGCACGTGCAAGTTCGGCTGCCTGTGATAGCAATTCCCCCCCATGCAAGTGGTCAGGTCTGTCCCCATCATCATTGTGGACAGATTTGTTGTCCCTAGCAGATGTGGCAGTCCGTGAGATGTTATTGTTCTCATATTCGAGGACCAGTGATGCAACTGTCATAGGGATATCAACAGCAACATCAAGCACGGGTGTGTATGAGGGAGTGTGTTCCGACAGAGGGAGGACATGTGTGACAGAAGTGTAGTCATCATGGGTTACATCAGGTACACTTGTATGAGGGATGACAGGGTTGTCAGACAGTTCCCCCCCATACAAGTGTTCAATATCAACGACAGTGGATCTGAGGCTGTATTTGGATCTGAGTGCTTCTAGTATGTCGTCTGGATCGTTGTGGTGCTTGTATTCCTTTCTGATAGGTTCTGAAAGATGCGCAAGTATGTATTCAATCTGAATCTTAGGCAGGATGTTAGATCCGGGGGAAAAGTAGAAGTGGGATACCTTGAGTTCAGCTTCCATAGATTCAATCCATTCATGAAAGAAGTGTTGGTGGAAGATGAAGGTCTGACGGGGCGTGCAAGCAAGGGGAATAGGTACACTTGTATGAGGGATGACAGGATTGTCAGACAGTTCCCCCCCATGCAAGTGTTCAATGTCAACGACAGTTGATCTGCGGCTGTTGTCCCCAATTGCTGCATTTGCAGACATCAGAGGGACGGCTACGACAGCGGGCACAGGCGTGCAAGCAAGGGCAACAGTCGGGACAGATCGATGGTGTTCGGCCATGACAGGGTTGATCTTTCCAAAGTGCAATCTGAGGTCTCGCAGTAATTTTGCCGCAATGTCTGTGTGCGTGGCAAACATGCGAACAAGGGGAGGGGACAATGAGTTGACTACATACCTAAATGCTACGCCGTTTGCATAGCTACAGATTCTAGCGTCGGGATAATCCTCTCTGTCGGGGTATCGCTCATCATAAGCATCATCATCATCATCATAATCATAATCACCGAAGGGTGATGGCTCATCGTCCGGCTGGTAATCAAGCATAGCATCTGCCTTGATGAACTTGCTATAAGGGGCATTTTCGATGTCATGGCAGATAGCTGAGTACCACTCACCAAAATCCTTGTCTGGTTCATAGACGTTCAAATGGACAGGCTCAATCTCTCTCAATGTCAAACGTTCAGGATAGGGATGCATTGGGGAGGTGATGAACTTACGTTCCATCTCTCAAGAATCGTGTGAGGTGGAGAGTCGAGCGAGATGGCCACCTTGGCGATCATGATGTGCCCCCCATCAGGAGATTACACGGGGTGATAACGTGGGCCGATAATTTTTCCAGATAGAACACGGGGTGATAAATACGAGAACGGGGTGATAAACTGGGCCAAGATAGATTGTGACATTAATCCAACTAAAAACCAAAAAATATTGTATCTAGAGATAAAAATAGAATTACATTAATCCGCGGATTAATGTAATTCTATTTTTATCTCTAGATACAATATTTTTTGGTTTTTAGTTGGATTAATGTCACAATCTATCTTGGCCCAGTTTATCACCCCGTTCTCGTATTTATCACCCCGTGTTCTATCTGGAAAAATTATCGGCCCACGTTATCACCCCGTGTTTTTACACCCAAATTTTTAAAAGGTCATCTCACCACGTCGGGTGTCGAGCACGGTGTGATACCTACGCGTATCTAACACAAATCCGATGTACATCTAACAAAATCTAATTATGATTTATCCTAAAACTGTCTGTACGGGGGCGAATTCTGGTTTTTAGTTCGGCGCATCGAATGAGTCGCAGTTCGACAGAGAGAGATTCGAGTTTGTAATGCGTAATATGTACAGACTTTGCGTGGTTTACACTCGTTTTTCGAGTCTCACTCGGACCACTTGTATTCGATTGATTGAAGCCGCGCATTGTGTCGCGGTTTTCGCAACCTCATTAACTGTGGTCCGGTCATCCAAAGAAACCGCGCATGGTCTCGAGCAGGCTTCTGCTTAACATACTATGGGGAATTCTGAAGGGGGGATCGCGGGTCCCGCAGAGCGGGACAGTGGAATTGAGCTGCTGACTCACTCTCTGATCCCATGTGGCACCATCAACCAAGCAACAACCCAGCGGCGGCTTGGCGGTTCCGTATACAAATTCAACTATGAGGAAGAGTACCAATGACCGTGTTTGAAAACAAAGGTATGTCTCAAGCAGGCTTCTGCTCGGTAACTATATTGGGATTGTGAAGGGGGGTCGCGGGCCCCACGGAGTGGGGCAGTGGAATTCAGCTGCTGACTCGCAACGTGAACAGATGGGATTGATTAAAGGGGTCAGTGGTGTTGTCCACACACGACGGCGGCTTTCGCAGACCCCCGTCTCGTACATTCATCCTCACACACACCAAGGCGGCTTGCGCAGCCCCCACGTTCGTACATTCATACTCACACACACCAAGGCGGCTTTAGAAGCCCCCCGTCAGTCCATTCAGTCATCTTCACACACGCACGGCGGCTTTCGAAAAACGAGTGTAAACGGAGGGGGGGGGGGCATGTGAGACATTCTCCGGGAAGAATTTTTCAGTATTTATTTTTTGTTGAAATAATTGTTGTTCCCAAGATGGAGAGTCTTTTCAGAGGTGTTCATGTGAACACGTTTAAAATAGGGATTGATTGATTGATGATTCTTATTTTTTGTTGAAATAATTGTTGTTCCCAAGATGGAGAGTCTTTTCAGAGGTGTTCATGTGAACACGTTTAAAATAGGGATTGATTGATTGATGATTCTTATTTTTTGTTGAAATAATTGTTGTTCCCAAGATGGAGAGTCTTTTCAGAGGTGTTCACATGAACAAAGCATCTGACGCAATATCGAAGCGATGCAACAGAATCCGCTAAGCGAAGGCGATTTTACTACTTCTGCTTGGACACTCTTTTTGGTTTTATGAAGGGGGAATCGCTGGAATTCCTGTCCCGAATGACTTGACAGTGGAATTCAGCTACTGACTCCCACCCACCACGGATTTCGCAGACCACACGTTCGTCCATTCATTCTCACACACGCCACACAGGCGGATTGCGCCATCAGACAGACAACAGACCGCACACACATGACACGGTGGCTTGCGCAGACTCACATCTGTATCCACACGACACACCGCACTAAGGCTTGCGGAGGCGGCTGTCGAAAAACGAGTGTAAACAAAATGGATACATGAAACTGACATTACAGATTACAGATGGCACACTCAAGGTACATTTCCATTGATGTTGAAGCATGTGCCACCGGGAGAGGTCACAACGATCGCTCTCCATGCCAAGTAGCGGTTGTTGACGATGACGGGACGCTTCTGCTCAACGAGGTCATTTGTGTGAATGACATTTACGATCCGATGACCTCCCTGACAGGTGTTACGCGAGAGCAGATTCTTGCTGGAAAGCCTTTCGAGGAGGTCCGGGAATCAGTCATTCAGATTCTGTGCCCTCGCACAAGCATCATAGTTGGATGCAGACCACAAGGAGATGTCAAATGGATGCAGCTGGAAGAAGGGATTCACTTTGCATCCATTGTCGATTTGTCTGACATGCTCAAGGCATGGAACGATCGTTACAAGAATTACAACTTTTTTTCACTACGAAAGATGGCGTATGGTCTTCTTGGTACGACGATTCAAGATGCGGCACATTCTCCTGTGATTGACGCCCAGATTTCACTCGAAATATACAGGAAGCATGCATCAGATCCTGTTAGGGTGAAATCTGCAATCAAGAAGCTGAGTAGGATGACATTTAAAAGGGAGTTCCCTGAAGATATGGGGAAGACGGTGATTGTTGGCGATATCTGCTCGTACAAATTCAACCCCAAGAAATGTTTTTGCGGACAGCCAACTTTTGCATAGATTCTCAGTATTGGGATGATCACTTAACCGCATTCACTGTGGCCCGGTCCTCTAAAGAAACAGTATGGTCTCAAGCAGGCTTCTGCTTGACAACACTATGGGAATTCTGAAGAGGGTCGCGGGCACCGCGTAGCGGAGCAGTGGAATTCAGATGCTGGTATCAAGCAGAATTCTGCTTGGACACCCCTTTTGGTTTTATTAAGGGGGAAGCACGGGAATTCCTGTCCCGAATGACTTCTGAGACGAAGACTTCTTTATCCGACTTACACGAAACTTGAAAAATGTGAATCTTTTGCTTAGCACCCAATTCCCGGCCTTTTTCATTAAGGATGACTTTTTAAAAGTCCCGAGTTCTGTACCCGGTGCTTTGGCATTCAAAAACGTAGTAAATGTTCTTCAATGGCCCGGTGGTGGAAGTTTGTGAAGACATGATTATTCTGTGTAATAATTCAAATATAAAAAAATAATTATCGCGTTGGGGGTCACATTGCCTTCAAACTCGAGTGTTTGCTTGTGAAATCCGGTAGTATCCATGTAAGTTGTGTTTATGAACACGACTGGTACTCAAAAGAAAGCGGTGTATATCAAGCATACTTCTGCTTGAAAACCCTAGTGATTTTCTGTAGGGAGGAGCGCGGGCACCGCGGAGCGGTGCAAAGGGATCGAGCTGCTGACTCACTGTCTGAATATATGGAGTGTCACATGGACAAGGAGCGGGACAAGGAGTGGGACAGGGAGAATAATGGGCGGATTCAACTGGTTACAATAGACAATCTCAATCAATACATACAGCTCTCCATCTCACCACACCTCATCAACTAACGTCCAGACCCACCCGCCCCCATGCTAAGTGGGCATACACCACAGTCACATGATTCGAATGTAGTCGAGTGATCGACTGTCACAACTGCATTCGCAGGGCAATCCCTGCAATTCACAAGCATAGGGATAGGCATACCAAACATCTTAATGATTATGACACTAAAATCAGGAGACGAAGAGTGCTTCAAATCTCGCAGTCGAACCCCTTCCCGGTCGACAACATCCTCGCCAACATCCTCCTCGTCGATGATGCAGAAGATGCCATTCTTGATGTACGGAACACTTCCTGCATACTCGGAATGCATACACATGGAAGTTCGGAGCTGAATCTTGATAGCCCCCTTCTTCATCATAGCCATCTTCAGTGCCTGCGAACATGGGTGGATGGTTGGTCAGCTCATGCTTTCGCAGCCAGCACAATCTTCGCAATCAATTACTGGATAATGCTTTCGAAGGTGGAGCCATAGAGCTAGCAAGCCAGCGCAATCCGAACGCGAATTTCGCAAATACTAGCATCCATGAAAGTAACCATGAATGGCTTTCGCAGGTGGAGACATAGAGCTAGCAAGCCAGCGCAATCCAAACTCGAACTTCGCAAATACTAGCAGCCATGAAAGTAACCATGACTGGATAATGCTTTCGCAGGTGGAGACATACAGCTAGCAAGACTCGCGAATAATAGCAGCAATGAAAGTAACCATGAATAGATCTCGATGACTGCTACTGTTGAACTCACCCTCGGAATCAGCTTTCGGAGTTCGCTGGATGCTCCCTAACACACGGAGTTCACCCTCGGAATCAGCTTTCGGAGTTCGCTGGATGCTCCCTAACACACGGAGTTCACCCTAGGAATTAGCTTTCGGAGTTCGCTGGATACACACTGAGTTCGTGAGAGAAGAATTGGAGAACTTCGGAACTTCGGAACTTTGGAACTTGGTTAAGATTGACATGGCTGGGGTGTGTGTGGCTTGGCCTGGGTGTGGCGTGGACAGGGTTCGTATTTTTCGAGGCGCATGGGGACACGTGTCGTCTCAAGCAGACTTCTGCTTGACAAACATGTCGGGAGTATGAAAGAGGAATCGCGGGACCCACGGAGTGGGGCAGGGGAATTCAGTTGAGGACTCGTGGGAAGATTCGAGGCGCGCGAAAACATTACGCATTGGATTACGCATTGGATAGAGAGTTGGTTGGGACGCGCGTATCATGAGGATTTAGTCGACGACAAGGGTTTCGTGTGCGTGCGGACTCAAACAAAAGAGTGTAAGAAACGCAAAATACGGACAGATGACGTGTGTGTCTTTTGATCAGACTTCTAATAGTCTCAAATACCGGATTCGGTACGCCCCTACACGAAATCCTCAATATTACACCAAAAAAGGAAACTTTCTCTATTCAAGTCCCCTTATAGGACTTTCTATTATGGTGTAATTTTACTACTTTCGTGTAGGAAGTAAAAAATTGTATATGTATATAATGGACCTTGTAAAACCTAAAAACAATGGGGATGTTAAGCTGAGTTGAGACAACCAACGTCTGTGTCTTTTTGATCAGACTTCTAATGGTCTCAAATACCGGATTCGGTACGCCCCTACACGAAATCCTCAATATTACACCAAAAAAGGAAACTTTCTCTATTCAAGTCCCCTTATAGGACTTTCTATTATGGTGTAATTTTACTACTTTCGTGTAGGAAGTAAAAAATTGTATATGTATATAATGGACCTTGTCAAACCTAAAAACAATGGGGATGTTAAGCTGAGTTGAGACAACCAACGTCTGTGTCTTTTTGATCAGACTTCTAATGGTCTCAAATACCGGATTCGGTACGCCCCTACACGAAATCCTCAATATTACACCAAAAAAGGAAACTTTCTCTATTCAAGTCCCCTTATAGGACTTTCTATTATGGTGTAATTTTACTACTTTCGTGTAGGAAGTAAAAAATTGTATATGTATATAATGGACCTTGTAAAACCTAAAAACAGTGGGGATGTTAAGCTGAGTTGAGACAACCAACGTCTGTGTCTTTTTGATCAGACTTCTAATGGTCTCAAATACCGGATTCGGTACGCCCCTACACGAAATCCTCAATATTACACCAAAAAAGGAAACTTTCTCTATTCAAGTCCCCTTATAGGACTTTCTATTATGGTGTAATTTTACTACTTTCGTGTAGGAAGTAAAAAATTGTATATGTATATAATGGACCTTGTAAAACCTAAAAACAGTGGGGATGTTAAGCTGAGTTGAGACAACCAACGTCTGTGTCTTTTTGATCAGACTTCTAATGGTCTCAAATACCGGATTCGGTACGCCCCTACACGAAATCCTCAATATTACACCAAAAAAGGAAACTTTCTCTATTCAAGTCCCCTTATAGGACTTTCTATTATGGTGTAATTTTACTACTTTCGTGTAGGAAGTAAAAAATTGTATATGTATATAATGGACCTTGTAAAACCTAAAAACAATGGGGATGTTAAGCTGAGTTGAGACAACCAACGTCTGTGTCTTTTTGATCAGACTTCTAATGGTCTCAAATACCGGATTCGGTACGCCCCTACACGAAATCCTCAATATTACACCAAAAAAGGGAACTTTCTCTATTCAAGTCTCCTTATAGGACTTTCTATTATGGTGTAATTTTACTACTTTCGTGTAGGAAGTAAAAAATTGTATATGTATATAATGGACCTTGTAAAACCTAAAAACAATGGGGATGTTAAGCTGAGTTGAGACAACCAACGTCTGTGTCTTTTTGATCAGACTTCTAATGGTCTCAAATACCGGATTCGGTACGCCCCTACACGAAATCCTCAATATTACACCAAAAAAGGGAACTTTCTCTATTCAAGTCCCCTTATAGGACTTTCTATTATGGTGTAATTTTACTACTTTCGTGTAGGAAGTAAAAAATTGTATATGTATATAATGGACCTTGTAAAACCTAAAAACAATGGGGATGTTAAGCTGAGTTGAGACAAAAAAACAATATGAGACAACGTCTGAAGACGTAGTTAGTAAAGAGTCTTCTGCGTTGTTTACAACACTTCATTCGAGGTACATTATATATGAATGTACGGACGGGGGGGTGCGAAAGCCGTCGTGTGTCATGTAAGGATGCGGGGGGGTGGCGGTCTATTTTGTGAGTGTGGACGATAAGTCATTCCGGGTGTTCCATCATCATGCACTTCAGTGTGTGCGCGAGCGAATGGTCTGAGAAGCGATTGAGCGTGTGTATAAGGGAGAGGGGAAATCTATAATGGAGAAGAGATGGATAATTTATTGTAAAAGAAACGAATAATACCTCGCACATTAATGATGTCATCGAGCAAGGAGACTAGGTTCTTCACGCCAAAAAACCAAAATGGGAGACAAGGGGATATCAACGTTGTCAAAGAAACGATACTTCGAACTGGAAGAGAGAGTGAATAGCATACTGGGGGATAGATGCGAGGCAGAGGCGGGTATGGTCATGAAGGCGATGCGTGAGATCATGAAGTTTGACCCGAATGTCTCAAGGTACAGCGAGGAGGTCAGGGAGGCGCTTGGGGAGAGCTGCAGAAAGTGGAGGCAACGGAATAAAGAGGAGAAGAATGCGGCAAGACAACAGCTTTTAGTATGAAACGCAACACACATTCATGGATGCAGACACGCACGCGAGAATCATCTTAGGGTGGCTTAAAGGAAAAACTGCATGAATGCATAACATCAATTAAACGACATGGCATCCTACGAAGAGTTGCAGAAGCTCAGCGTGTGGCTGAAGAGATCTGAGGTGAGTGTGGGAAAAACAGTATTGATGCCCATGACTGATTTGAAGGCGCCTAAACACAAGCATTTAGGAAAAGCGAAGTGGGGATGGGCAGAAGCGGACGCGTACGCGAACAACAACCCAACACACAAGGCATGGGGAATGTTGTTGGATGGATTGGTTGTGATCGACGCGGACGACGCAGAGACAGTGCAGTGGTTGGAGAGGATGGAAGATGAAGATGGTGAGGTGGGTGAGGCCATGCAGAGGTGTGCCATTCAAGAGACTAGGAAGGGACGCCACTACATGTTCTTGCGCCCGACATGGGCAGACGAGGAGGGGTACTATGACGGTGCACGACAAGTCGATGATGATGCAAGGAAGGTGGATATGAAGAGCCTGTGCCGGACAGGGACCAGGGGTCTGCTTTCTGTTGCGCCCACTGAGGGGAAGGCATGGAAGGAGGGAAGGGCTCCGTGGGAGCTGGAGTCGATACCGTACATTCCAAAGGCGCTGATGGAGAGGGTGGCGGTGGCGAAGAAGAAGAATAAAAGGACGAGTAAGGGAGCGGAGGGATACTCAAAGGCAAAGGTGGACAACACATCAACAACAACAAAGGAGGTAGAGCAGGGGATAATGATGCCGACAAGCTTCATGGAGAGCACGCATGTAGAGAAGATTCTACTGCTCCTAGGAAAAAACAGGTGGGATTCCAGAGACACATGGAGAGGAGTGGCGACGGCATTGAAGAACGAGTACGGAGAGGCGTACAAGGCGCTATGGAAAAACATGTCCAGGGTGTCGACAAGATACGATGAGGAAGCCGCAGAGAAGCTATGGGAGACGGTGGGAAGGGCAGACTATGACGGGCCGAAGATGACAATGAAGTCGGTGGTCAAGTGGGCATGCGAGGACGACCCGCGCGGGTACGCTGTGTACCGAGCATCTTCGATTCCAAAAATAATACGGGACAGTTGGGACAAGGGAGACCGTGGATTGGGGGAGATCGTGCACTATCTTCTGAAAGGGACGTTGAAGAAGACGGGGAAGGGATGCAGCGACTACTACATATTCGATGAGGACACGTGCAGGTGGGTCAATGTGGAGGATGGGTGGGTCAAGACCGTGGCGAGCAAGGTCTTAGAAGGGATACTCAGAGACGTCGATTTATGGATATCGACACAGGCCGCACAGTTGTGCATCGGAGTGGTGGTGGGAAAGAAGAAGAAGAAGACTCCAGGAGTAAAGCAGATCTGGATGCGAAGAAAAAAGAAGTTGCAAGGCTGATACGGTACATACAGTCTTCACGTGGAGTGAAGAACACGATGGACTTCGCAGGGCCACTGCTCATTGACGAGACGTTCGAGCAACGACTGGACGGAAATAGGCACTTGATCGGGATCAAGGGGGGGAACGTGGTGGACCTCAGGACAGGCCAGAAGAGACAGAGGGTGGCAGAGGACATGGTGCACAACGAACTGGACGTGGAGTACGGCGGAGACCATGTCAAGAACGAAGCAGACGCCACAGGCGCCGAGTGGATGCACAGGATCGTCGAGAAGATAATGGGCGGGGACGAGGACATGGCAAGATTCCTTCAACGTCTTTTAGGGTACGGCATCACAGGCGAAGTGAGAGAGGAGGTTTTCCCAGTATGGACGGGGAGCGGAAGGAACGGAAAGGGACTGCTGACGCAGGCGCTACAGCAGCTGCTAGGGGCATACTACAAGGAGATGAACTGCGCGGTCATAAGCGATTCTCGAGTTTGCAGTAATCTTGACGCGGAGCGGGCAAAGCTCATAGGAGCGAGAATCGCGGTCTTCAACGAGCTCAAGAATGGGGAGAAGCTGAAGACGAACGAGGTCCAGCTTTTAACTGGCGGAGATGGCTTTCCGGCAAAGGCGCTTTATAAAAACCCAGTAACGATTCAACCACGGCATCTCGCAATCTTAGTGACCAATCATATGCCAGAGATGTCCGATGTGATCGTTGCTATGATTGAGAGGCTTTTAGCAATAAATTTTCCGGTGACTTTCAGGGATCTCATACCTGGGGAGAGAGAGACCGCGACGCTGCGGCAATGCGACAGAACCATGAAGGATAAACTGAAGTCGCCAGAGGGTCAGTCTTCTCTGTTTGCCTGGCTGGTCGAGGGCGCGGTGGCGTGGTACGGGGGGGCGGAGGGCCTGAAGGCCGTGGCGCCAAAGAAGGTCACAGAATTTACAAGAAAATACTTGGCGGAGCAGGACGGAGTGCAAGCGTTCCTCGCCGAGAACTGCGAGTTTGCGGAAGATTTCAGGGAGTCGAGCGTTGCCTTGTTCCACATGTATCTCGAGGAAAGCGGGGACAGTAACGATCGAGAAAAGTGGTTCCACGGGCAGATGAAGAACAAGGGGTTCGTAAAAAAAGTGCTTCAAATCAAAGGGAAGTCGACACGAGGATATATGGGATTGAGGCTACGACATGATGAATGAATGAATGCACGGCGGAAACATGCGGCACCTGTCGTGTCGTGTCGAGTCGTGTCGTGTCGAGTCGAGTCGAGTCGAGTCACATCACATGGCGACCTCTCGCATCATGGCGGAAACTGTCGAGTCGAGTCACAGAGCGGGCGACCTCTCGCATCATGGCGGAAACTGTCGAGTCGAGTCACATCACATCACATGGCGACCGACCTCTCGCATCACGGCGGAAACTGTCGAGTCGAGGCGAGTCACATCACATCACATGGCGACCTCTCGCATCACGGCGGAACCTCTGTCGAGTCACAGAGTCACTTCACATGGCGACCGAACTCTCGCATCACGGCGGAACCTCTGTCGAGTCACATCAGGCGGCAGCACCTGTCGAGTCGAGTCACATGGCGACCGACCTCTCGCATCAGGCGGCGGCACCTGTGTCAATACCTCGATACTGTAAGATATCACTCACAGATGACGGAAAACCCGGTAAAGTAATCGCAAACGGTGATCACAATAGATCTCGTATATCGATAGGGGAATAGCGGGCCCCACGGAGTGGGGTAGGGAAATTCAGCTGCAGAAACCTGTCAATCACACGCAAAACTGTGGAAAACTGTCGCATCCACACCGTCCATTCATGACACACGGATGCGCGGCGGATCATCGCCACTCATCGTCTTGTGGAAGTGGTGTAAACGCGAGCATTGGGATACAGCATGTGAGCAGCTCGACAGAGATCATGGCGCACATGACAACCAGTATCGTGTACGCGTTGTTTGAGAACAAGTTCATTCAGAAGGATGAGATCGTCTTCAAGGTGGGCAGCACGACGAAGCCCTTTTGTCAGCTACTTTCTCAGGACCCGAAGATGATATTCGCAATCCACGTACTTAATCCGCGTGCTTGTGTGGAGGCTGAGACTGCCCTGCTCCGGTACCTTAGCGGAGACCCTCGAGTCAAGCCCCGTCGATACGAGTACTACCAAATTGACGCAGCTGATTCAGATGCCGTCTTTCGGGAGATGACCGGTATCGTATTCCAGTACGTGTGGACAGGTAGCGTCGACAGCCTTGATTGCGGCACCGAGGACGTGCCAACCGACCCCCCCATATTTGCCGTTCTTGAGCAAGAGAAGGAGCGAACGTCTTGAGGCGCAATACCCCAAGGATGCTGGAGCTCGTGAAGCTTCGTCTTCTGCGCAAGGACATCACGCCGCAGCAGCTGCCCTTTCTGGCCACGAGATGTCCATGTATAGACAAGCCATAGTCCATCGGCAAACAATTATTAGATAGGATAGATAGATAGATAGGATAACTTTAACGCACTTTATCACGACACATACCGCATCCTCACACACACACGCGTCGCGGAGGATGCTGTCGAGATCATGATGATGATGATGCCCATCAACCACTCACTCACGCAAACGGCGGAACACGGTCGAATGGCGTGTGTCATGTAAGGATGCGGGGGGCGATGCTGACACACGTGCCGCTCGACATCCATTTAGGGGTTTGAGATCGGGGGACGGATATAGGGAGGTCTTACAGGATGATGAGTGGACGGAATCATATCCACTGGCTGACCAAGACTTCTTCAGACGATCACCGAGACATGGCATGGCATGTTGGTTGGGTTATTTATTTATTTATTTGTTTGTAAAAGATTCTCTACGATTTTGAAGGTTTAAGGGAGCATAACTGATAGTGACCGTTATTAATTGTAAACACAAACAACTGAACAAAAAAGACAAAAAAGATCGCACACAATGAACTCGTCGAGGAAGGTCACGAAGTTCGTCACGCCAACAAACCAAAATGGAGACAAGGGGATTTCAACGTTGTCAAAGAAGAGATACTTCGAGATGGAAGAGAGAGTGAAGATGATACTGGGGGGTAAATTACAGGAAGAGGCGGGAATGGTCATGAAGGCGATGCGTGAGATCATGAAGTTCGACCCGAATGTATCAAGGTACAGTGAGGAGGTCAGGGAGGTGCTTGAGGAGAACTCAAGGAAGTGGAGGCAGAGGAATAAGGACGAGAAAAATGCGGTGAGATTAAATTATGGTTTAGAAGTTTTATAGAGAGGTCAAGTAAGATTTGTCATGCCTCACGCTCAAGATTGTCTCAAGCAGACACTTTATGATGATGATGATGATCTCTCATCAAGGACGGCGGCATATGTCGAGTAGAGGCACATCACATGGCGACCGACCTCTCGCATTACATCACGGCGGAAACTGTGTCGAGGAGAGTCGAGGCACATCACATGGCGACCTCTCGTATCACGGCGGAAACTGTCGAGTCACAGAGTCACATCACATCACATGGCGAGGGGGCTTAGGCCACTCACTACGTTAACACTCGTTTTTAGAGGAACGGCTGATCAAGGACGGCGGCATATGTGTCGAGTCGAGTCACAGAGTCACATGGAGACATCTAGCATCACGGCGGAAACTGTCGTGCTATCGCATCACGGCGGAAACTGTCGAGTCGAGGCGAGTCACATCACATGGCGACCGACCTCTCGCATCAGGCGGCGGCATCTGTCGAGTCGAGTCACATCACAGAGCGACCTCCATCATCGCATCAAGGACGGCGGAACCTGTGTCGAGTAGAGTCACATCACATGGTGACCTCTCGCATCATGGCGACGGACCTCTCGCATTACATGACGGCGGAAACTGTGTCGAGGCGAGTCGAGTCGAGGCAAAGATAACAAACAACACTTGGATGAACCGTCTCACATTAACATATAACAAGCGGCGGAGCCCCTTTCACCTCCCCACAGCGGAGCGACTGGGGGCGACCGGAGGGGAGCCCCCACAAAAGGGTCCGCGAGGAACCGAGCGGGTGGGCGACCGGAGGGGAGCCCACAGTTCACATCAAGCTTGGAAGAAGCGAGATCGTCAGCGGTATCGGAGGACACATTGTCAAGCAAACGGTGGAAAACTGTCGAATGTATCGGAGATGCGGAACACTGTCGAATGTATCGGAGGACACACGCAAGATCGAATGTATCGGAACACTGTCACATCACATCACATGGCGACCGACCTCTCGCATCACGGCGGAACCTCTGTCGAGTCACATCACAGAGCGACCTCCATCATCGCATCAAGGACGGCGGAACATGCGGCTTCTCCACGTGACACACGGAGGAACATGCGGCTTCCCTAAACCCGAAACCCGGCTTTCGTCGCTTATAAAACTAGATGCATAATGGAAATGAAAGAGATTTGCGAAGTCAATCAATCGCTAGATTACAGGATAATCAATCAATCGTACGCTTGCTGTCTGTCTGTCTGTCTGTCGCCAGAAGCCAAACAGGTGAACATTTGAGTTCAACATGTCGCATGCATTGGGATGGATGCTAGCAAGTTTCCATGATAGGCGCAGGGAACTAAACTAATCAAATGCGTCTCCCTCCCCACCATGCAGGGAAATGCCGAGTGCGAAGTGCGATAATTGTAAAGGTTGGAGGAATTACTGCTTTGAAGGCCGATGCAAGAATTGTGGAAGGCAAATCGCCGGGCACACAATCAGGACCACCAGGAATGATGATGATCATGTCACCAACAGGAATGAGCCTACAGTGAATTAGCTAGATTAGCTAAGCTAGACCATGCAGAGCTACCAAAGCTGCTGCGAATGCAGGCAGATGGTGATCAAGTGCGGCATCGAAGCTCATATCTAGGGACAGTTGATGATTATATTGTACTTTTTTTAAGGATTATGAAAAGTTGACCAAGTCAACCAGATTTTGTAACCGATATTGTCAATACAGAGACGGTGTGTCTTCTGACTCTGTGTCTTCAGGATAGGACCCCACCCCCCACTACCATCTCAGACTCCCAAAGCGACCTCTCGCATCACATGACGGCGGAACCTGTATATAGTCGAAGTCACATCACATCACATGGCGACCGACCTATCGCATCAGGCGGCGGAAACTGTCGAGTTGAGTCGAGTCACATCACATGGCGACCTCTCGCATCAGGCGGCGGAACCTGTAGAATCGAGTCACAGAGTCACATCACATGGTGACCTCTCGCATCATGGCGGAAACTGTCGAGTAGAGTCGAGTCACAGAGTCACATGGCGACATCTCGCATCACGGCGGAAACTGTGTAAGAGTCACAGAGTCACATGGAGACATCTCGCATTACATGACGGCGGAAACTGTGTCAAGTCGAGGCAAAGATAACAAACAACACTTGGATGAGAACCGTCTCACATTAACATATAACAAGCGGCGGAGCCCCTTTCACCTCCCCACAGCGGAGCGACTGGGGGCGACCGGAGGGGAGCCCCCACAAAGGGTCCGCGAGGAACCGAGTGTCAGTCCGTCAGTCCATTCATGACTAATACACGGATGCGGTGGCGGATCATCGTCATAGAATGAAGTTCTATAGCTAAAAAACTGTCCCCGTTCGTCCATAATGAATGAATGATTCATTATCACACGGGCCACGGCGGCTTTCGAATAGTAGTGTCCGTACATTCATTCATTCATTCATTCATTCTCACACACACGCCACGGAAGCTTTCGCAACCTCGCCCATTCAGTCTCAGTCTCACGACCGCATGTGCTTTATCTGTCTGTCGAGTACAGAGCTCAATCCAATACAGGCCACATCTTCTCACGCATGTCATTGATGACATCCGTAATGCAGAAAGAGTAAACAGCACCCGTGTTGCAGCGTCGCTTGGAGACGCCCCTCAATCCAAGCTTGGACATCTTGAGACCAAACTTGATCAAGGTGGTTTCATGTTTAGGAGAACCAGGGATCGGGGATAGCCAGTCATTGAACATGGAGAACAAGGTGGCCGCAGGGAAGCTCACAGAATCATCGATACGGGGATGCGAGACGCTCTGCTCTTGCATCAGGTGCAAGAGGAATTGGGACTCGATCTGCAGGATGTCTTCAGGGGTAGCTTTTTGCAGGGTGTACATCGTGTCCAGACCGCACTCCTTGACGACCTGCGCCAGCTCGACAACGTCAGCAACAGTCGCATGTAGCCCCTCCTCCTCGCAGAACGTGACGTAAGCGTTGTACATTCCCGGGGTCGTGGCGATATGCGGTCGCATGTCGCCGGGGGTGGTGGAAATGCACCGCTCATCCAGAAAGCGGAGGATATTCTTGTGGCGAGTGAAGTCGGGGAACCGCAGGGCACGACGGGGAAACAGCAGGCCGTCGAAAATGTAATGGATGGGTTGGATGCCCAGATCCTTGAGCGATGATAACACTTTCTTGGAGGTGAAGCTACACCTGAGGGAGGCAGATAGATTCGACAGTACCCGAGCGACAAATGCACCCTGATCCAACACCGCACCAGACAGCTCGGTTGCATTGGCCTCGACAAAGGCGTGCACCGTATCGTAACACTCGATGTTAGCCTGAACGACGTTGTCGAAAATCACAGTCACCACACGTGAGACGTACGTCTCACGATCCATACGCTCCTGGTCCGTCTCCTTAGATTCAACGGCGGATGCCACGGATTCATCACGTGGAGTGTCACACTCCTCCTGTTTGCCACCGCAGTCTTCACCATACCATGCGTACTTCGAAGCGGACGCAAACATACCATTGTAAACGGTGGCTTGGCCCACTTCGAAGTACTCGGCACCCACATCTCTTCGTGGCTGGATTCGGGAATCGGAACCACCGCGCATGTACATTAGCAGTTCAGCCTCTGCATCCACGCACGCTTGTGCATCTCGAACATGGATGGCAAAAATGAGATGGGATCCATTTGGGTACTGCGCGATCCTCCTGCAGAACGACTGGCTGGTACGACCGACCTTGACGACCAACGGGTACTTGCCCAGGAACTCTCGCTCGACGAGGGCGTACACGACGTGCTTGGTGTGGTGCGCCATGGATGGATGATACACAAGGGAAGGGAAGGCTTGACTCAACTAATATGATTGTCGCGAGCTTTATATCGTGATAAGCACATGGCGACCTCTCGCATTACATGGCGGCGGCACATATCGAGTCGAGTCGAGTCACATCACATCACATGGCGACCGACCTCTCGCATCACATGGCGACCGACCTCTCGCATCACATGGCGACCGACCTCTCGCATCACATGACGGCGGAAACTGTGTCGAGTCGAGTCACATCACATCACATGGCGACCTCTCGCATCACATGACGGCACGTGTGTCGAGTCACAGAGTCACAGGGCGACATCTCGCATCACGGCGGCACGTGTGTCGAGTCACAGAGTCACAGGGCGACATCTCGCATCACGGCGGCACGTGTGTCGAGTCACAGAGTCACAGGGCGAGGGGGCTTAGGCCACTCACTACGTTTACACTCGTTTTTAGAGGAACGGCTCATCAAGGACGGCGGCATCTGTCGAGTCGAGGCACATCACATGGCGACCTCTCGTATCACGGCGGAAACTGTGTAAGAGTCACAGAGTCACATGGAGACATATAGCATCACGGCGGAAACTGTGTCGAGTCGAGGCGAGTCACATCACGGCGGCATATGTGTCGAGTCGAGGCGAGTCACATCACGGCGGCATATGTGTCGAGTCGAGGCGAGTCACATCACATGGCGACCTCTCGCATCACGGCGGAAACTGTCGAGTCGAGGCGAGTCACATCACATCACATGGCGACCGACCTCTTGCATTACATGACGGCGGAAACTGTGTCGAGTCGGGTCGAGGCAAAGATAACAAACAACACTTGGATGAACCGTCTCACAATAACAAGCGGCGGAGCCCCTTTCACCTCCCCACAGCGGAGCGACTGGGGGCGACCGGAGGGGAGCCCCCACAAAAGGGTCCGCGAGGAACCGAGCGGGTGGGCGACCGGAGGGGAGCCCACAGTTCACATCAAGCTTGGAAGAAGCGGTATCGGAGGACACAAGAAAACGGCGGAAAACTGTCGAATGTATCGGAGATGCGGAACACGCTCGAATGTATCGGAGGACAGGACACAAGATGCGGAACACTGTCGAATGTATCGGAGGACACAAGCAAACGGCGGGAAACTGTCGCATCCACACAGTCCGTCAGTCCGTCCATTCATGACTAATACACGGATGCGGTGGAGGATCATATCCATCAATCAGACTCCACATGCAAACGGCGGAAACATGTCCTCGTCCTCGTATACAAAAGACACCACGGATCCTCGTTATTGCGTTCACGATGAGATGTACTGTTGAGGGTCTGGATGCATGGAGGGGGATATTTGAAAGTGGGACACCTTGTCTTTTGAGGATTCTGAAAAGCTTGTAACCGATCTTGTATCATAATCGTATAAGCGCATTGCTTGCAGTTTACACTAATGTGAGAGTGATCTGTTCTTTGCAAAGCTATATTCCGTTGTCATGACTATTCCCCCTTCTGCACGCCTCCACATCGACTACCAGGGAGCCATCAGCAAGAGAGACGATCGGGGGAGGGTTGCTTCAGCCACTGCTGGAGGGAGTGCTGATTCAGTCTCAGAGGTAGGGCAGATGGCGGCATCTTTGCTCTCAGCAAGCTCAGCAATTACCAATGAGGAGATAAATGTCAAGCTTGGCGAGCTGATTACCAGAATGGACGAGATGGGCACGAAACTGACTACCCGAATGGACGAGATGGACACGAAACTGACTACCCGAATGGATGACTTGACACTGCGCATGGGGAAGGTTGAGCTCAGGTACGCATCCTACGTTTTTGAGACTTGAGAGTCTACGTGTCTTTGTCGTTTTTGTTGAAATAATTCTTCTTCCCAAGATGGAGAGCCGTTCTTCTGATCCATCTCAATGACCCAACCCCTCTCAAGCTCTGTCTTCTTCCGTCTGAACGGAGCTGAAAACTGCTTGATGTTACCTGCTTTCAGATTCGAAAAGCAAGCCTTGATGTTTGCCAATGCAGACTTGATTGCGCTTTGGCGTACGCTTTTGGGGCATTGAAGCAACCATTGGCGATTCTTGAAGTACGGGTTTGGCATCTTCCCCTTCCCCCTCACCTTGTTCGTCACATACCTGTCTCGAATTCGGAAGACAGACTTGTGAGTGCTCCCGACACCCAACCGTGCTGCCACCGCCTTGTTGTACATGAACCGGCTGCACCCCGCAAACTCTGCCAGCATCGATTTCTGAGCCTTGGTTGGGTTCAGCTTCAGCTTTAATGTCCTCAACTTGGTTTTGGCATTTGACTTTGTAGCGTCTTCGACCGTTCCATCGGCAACAATATACTTGAACGATGGACATGAGGTCTTTTCCAAGCTCGTCTTCAGGGGCTCTGTCTTGGTGATCGAGAACGATGATCGAGCAGGAGTGCTGCGAGCAAATCCATTCAATGAGCTCGAAACCAAACCTTGCGAGCCTGTCTTTGGAAGCCACAACAATTGACGATACAAGTCCTGCCGTGACGAGTCCCAATACTCGTAAAAGTCCTGGGCGCTTGAAGTTGAGCCCTGATCCGACGTCCTTGACTTCAATGACTTGCTCGCATCCGGAATGTTTGTCAGAAATATGGGTTTGCAAGAACAATTGCTGTCTGAGCAGGTCGGGTTGTTGTTCGTGTGAGGACACACGTGCGTAGAGAATGACTTGACGACTGCTGGGTTGTTTTTCCTGCTCAATGAGGTAGCCTTGGATGCTGCTTGGGTCAAAGAGACGTTGGTTGCCTGGAGTCCGGATCGTTCTGATCGTGCCATTATCCGCCCATCGACGGAGGACGGTCCTGGAGACACCAAGGGCATCGGAGGCCTTGCCAATTTTACAGAAGCTTTGGTTGCCATACATGGCATTCTGATATTTAGTACATGCAAATTCCTTATACACTGTTAGATTTACTTATTTTCGGAAAGCAAACGAGTCAACTGTTGCAACCTTTTCAGAGGTGTTCATGTGAATTTGTTTAAAATAGGGATTGATGTGACACACGGATGCGGTGGCGGATCATCGTCCTCGAATGAAGTGTAAACAACCATTTTTCAGCACAGCAAGGCACAGCAAGGCACAGCACACTTCACAAACGAATGAGTTCCTTTGACGAAATCAATGAAGATGTATTGGAGATCATTCTAGCCAATGCGATTTCGAACGAATCACACCTCAAACAAGTGCCTCTCGTCTGCGAAAAGTGGAGATGCGTCACACACCGGTGTGTCACAAGGATCCACCTAAGACATTATAACAGTTTGGAATACGCAGTATCACGCATTTGCAGGCTCAAAGAGTTGAAAATAGGTGTCAATCGGGGGGAATACGTACCCTACCAATCAATGTCGGCTATCGAAGACAAGATCCAAGACATATCGCCGCTGTCCGGCCTCACTTCGTTGGTTCACCTGGACATATCGAACACCTACGTGACCGACATATCGCCACTGGAAGGACTCACTTCATTGACGCACCTGGACATGTCGCACACCTACGTGACCCACAGATCACCTCTGTTCGGACTCACTTCGTTGACGCACCTGAACATGTCGCACACACCTCTGTACAACATACAAGCTCTGTACGGACTCACTTCGTTGATTCACCTCAACATGGCGCACACACTTGTGACCGACATATCACCACTGGAAGGACTCACTTCGTTGATTCACCTAGACATTTCGCTAATACAAGCAAAACTCAAAGACATATCACCGCTGTCAGGTCTCACTTCGTTGATTCACCTAGATATTTCGCACCTCAAGTACGTGGACGAACACCCATTATCAGCGATTTCAGGGCTCAATGCGTTGGTTCACCTCAACATTTCGCATTTAGGAAACAAACTAGAAGACATATCACAGCTGTCCGGACTCACAGAGTTGGTTCATCTGAACATGGCGTACACACGGGTGGGCGAACAGGACCTATCACCGCTGACAGGACTCACTTCGTTGATTCACCTCAACATGGAGGGCACACGTTTGGAATACCTATCATCTCTGTCCGGTATCAATTCGTTGATTCACCTAGACATTTCGCATCTCAAATACAAGCTCGAAGACATCTCACCGGTGTCCGGTATCACTGCGTTGCTTCACCTGAACATGGAGGGCACACGTGTACCCTCTATATCACTACTGTCCGGCCTCACTTCGTTGGTTCATCTGAACATGGCGTACACATGTGTGGTCGAAGACCGAGTACCGATGTCCGGCTTCATTCCGTATTGTCGCCGGAGCAAGGTGATCGACATATCGCCGCTGTCCGGCCTCACTGAGTTGGTTCACCTGGACATATCGAACACCTACGTGACCGACATATCGCCAATGGCAGGACTCACTTCATTGGTGCACCTGGACATTTCGAACACCGACGTGGAAGACATATCACCGCTGGCAGGACTCACTTCGTTGGTTCACCTGAACATGAAGGGCACCGACGTGGAAGACATATCACCTCTGGCAGGACTCACTTCGTTGACGTACTTGAAAAATGGATGGAATGATGTGTAAAATTGTTCAACGGGTCATCCTTAGTAAATGTAGCCGGTATCTACATATGGACTGACAATTCGTCCTATGATGTGACAGATGTGGAACGCGGTGGACGCGTCTTCAGTCAAGATATCCGCAGCCAGGAAATTGAATAACTTAGTTAACTTAATTAACTGAAGGTGGAACTTTGGAAAACCACTGGAGGTACCGAGTCTACCGTTGACAGATTAGCAACGAAAAAACTATTGTTTTAATAAAAACGAGTGTACATCCATAATCCATACAGGTCTCGGCATTGGTTTGATGAGTATGTAACGTTCCCCCCGTTCCCCCAGTGGATCACATCACATCACATGGTGACCGACCTCTCGCATTACATGACGGAGGAAACTGTCGAGTCGAGTCACAGAGCGAGCGACCTCTCGCATCACGGCGGCGGCTGTCGAAGAATCCTCGTCCATCAGACTCCACACGACACATGACACGGCGACCACTCGCTCTCATCAAGGACGGCGGCATCTGTGTCGAGTCGAGTCGAGTAACAGAGTCACAGAGTCACAGAGTCACATGGCGACATCTCGCATCACGGCGGCACCTGTCGAGTCGAGTCAAGTCACATCACATCACATGGAGACCTCTCGTATCACGGCGGAAACTGTCGAGTCGAGTCGAGTCGAGTCACATCACATCACATCACATCACATGGCGACCTCTCGCATCATGGCGGAAACTGTCGAGTCGAGTCGAGTCGAGTCACATCACATCACATCACATCACATCACATGGCGACCTCTCGCATCATGGCGGAAACTGTCGAGTAGAGTCGAGTCACATCACATCACATCACATGGCGACCGAACTCTCGCATCACGGCGGAACCTCTGTCGAGTCACATCACAGAGCGACCTCCATCATCGCATCAAGGACGGCGGAACATGCGGATTCTCCACGTGACACACGGCGGAACATGCGGTTTCCCTAAACCCGAAACCCGGCTTTCGTCGCTTATAAAACTAGATGCATAATGGAAATGAAAGAGATTTGCGCAGTCAATCAATCGCTAGATTACAGGATAATCAATCAATCGTACGCTTGCTGTCTGTCTGTCTATCTGTCGCCAGAAGCCAAACAGGTGACCATTTGAGTTCAACATGTCGCATGCATTGGGATGGATGATAGCAAGTTTCCATGATAGGCGCAGGGAACTAAACTAATCAAATGCGTCTCCCTCCCCAACATACAGGGAAATGCCGAGTGCGAAGTGCGATAATTGTGGAGGTAGGAGGAATTACTGCTTTGAAGGCCGATGCAAGAATTGTGGAAGGCAAATCGTCGGGCACACAATCAGGACCACCAGGAATGATGATGATCATGTCACCAACAGGAATGAGCCTACAGTGAATTAGCTAGATTAGCTAAGCTAGACCATGCAGAGCTACCAAAGCTGCTGCGAATGCAGGCAGATGGTGATCAAGTGCGGCATCGAAGCTCATATCTAGGGACAGTTGATGATTACATTGTACTTTTTTTAAGGATTATGAAAAGTTGACCAAGTCAACCAGATTTTGTAACCGATATTGTCAATACAGAGACGGTGTGTCTTGTGACTCTGTGTCTTCAGGATATAGAATCAACAAATTGCAGGATGTTAACGAGAATATCGTGGTTCTTTTTTAGATCACGGCTCTCCATCCTGCAGACTCCGTATCGTTCTTTTGTCGGTACTTTCGAGAGTGTCCATTGAAGGACCAGCCGCACTTAAGCGATCGACTCTTCCCCGGTACCGTGGCCCAAAAGAACACGGGGTCTTTGTTGATGTGCAATGCGTCATGAAAGGAGGTTTCTTTGCTGGACGGGCCATTTTGTAGGACCATCCACTCGTACACTATAATGTCTGTCGACGCCTTATACCGTTTATTGGGATGTTTCATTTTACTGTTCCGCCGACTGTAGTCGGAGACTTTGCCAAAAAAGGGAACTAACGGATGAGGAAGACCCGGTACAAGTAATCGCAAACGGTGATCACATGTCAAGCAGAGGCCTGCTATACAATAGATCTCGTATATCGATAGGGGATTCGCGGGACCCACGGAGTGGGGAAGTGGAAGTGAGATGCGGACTCACTCACTTATCATCAAACCACTCATTCTCACTCATGGATCTTCCACTTGATTTGTTAGCCAATGTAGTAAATCTGGATTTTTCATTTGCATTCATTGTATTTGGATTCCACCTTTTAAGCCGAAATTTTCCTAATTCGATTTCCTCGTCGTTAGTCATCCTGTTACTTTGTTGGGCATTGGCTACATTACCTGATCCATTCTGTTTTTTTACATTTTTTACATTTTTTACATTTGTTGGTTTGGAGAACGGAACGAACATCATGCTACCGTCATTACCCTTCCTTTTAATGAACAATGAGCCTTTATCGCTCTCATAGAGAACGCGTTCGACACCATCATTGCATAAAGCGCGCGTGCTCGTGCTCGTCTTATTCTTATTCTTATTGTTCATAGATCGATCGTTTTTGGTGATATTATATTCTAACACATTTTTTGTGAGCCTCCGGAAGAATTCTTCATACAGTCACAGAGTCACATGGCGACATCTAATGGGCGTTCCTGCCTCTCGGCCGATTTTGACTGGTTGCTAAACATGGTATGGAGCGGAATTGTGATTCCTTGGTGCTTATGTCTCAAGCTAGCGAGTCGTTCAAGAGGCTCTAAATCCTGATTATAAATTAAAAAAAAACGGCCGGGAGGCAGGAACGCCCATTATCTCGCATCACGGCGGAAACTGTGTAAGAGTCACAGAGTCACATGGAGACATCTAGCATCACGGCGGAAACTGTGTCGAGGCGAGTCACATCACATGGCGACCGACCTCTCGCATCACGGCGGAAACTGTGTCGAGGCGAGTCACATCACATGGCGACCTCTCGCATCAGGCGGCGGCACATGTCGAGTCGAGTCGAGTCGAGTCACATCACATGGCGACCGACCTCTCGCATCACGGCGGAAACTGTCAAGTCGAGTCGAGTCACATCACATCACATGGTGACCTCTCGCATCACGGCGGAAACTGTCCAGTCGAGTCACATCACATGGCGACCACTCTCATCAGGGGAACCTCTGTCGAGTCACACTCTCGTCACAGAGCGACCTCTCACATCAGGCGGCTGCACATGTCGAGTCGAGTCACATCACATGGTGACCTCTCGCATCACGGCGGAAACTGTCGAGTCACATCACATCACATGGCGACCTCTTGTATCACGGCGGAAACTGTCGAGTCGAGTCGAGTCACATCACATGGTGACCTCTCGCATCACGGAGGAAACTGTCGAGTCGAGTCGAGTCACACGGCGACTTCGCGCATCACGGCGGAAACTGTCGAGTCTTGTCGAGTCGAGACACACACACACTCCTCATCAAGGACGGCGGAACCTGTCGAGTCGAGTCAAGTCACATCACATCACATCACATGGTGACCTCTCGCATCACGGCGGAAACTGTCGAGTCGAGTCAAGTCACATCACATCACATCACATCACATGGCGACCTCTCGTATCACGGCGGAAACTGTCGAGTCGAGTCACATCACATGGTGACCTCTCGCATCATGGCGGAAACTGTCGAGTAGAGTCGAGTCACATCACATGGTGACCTCTCGCATCATGGCGGAAACTGTCGAGTAGAGTCGAGTCACATCACATGGTGACCTCTCGCATCATGGCGGAAACTGTCGAGTAGAGTCGAGTCACATCACATGGTGACCTCTCGCATCATGGCGGAAACTGTCGAGTAGAGTCGAGTCACATCACATCACATGGCGACCGACCTCTCGCATCAGGTGTGTCAATACCTCGATACTGTAAGATATCACTCACAGATGACGGAAACCCCGGTAAAAGTAATCGCAAACGGTGATCACATGTCAAGCAGAGGCCTGCTAGACAATAGATATCGTATCTCGATAGGGGATTCGCGGGACCCACGGAGTGGGGCAGGGGAATTGAGCTGCAGAAACCAAGTGTGTCATGTCATTCATGGGATTCGTGGGGCTGGTGGGGCTGGTGATTCTTGTGGGACTCGTGGGATTCATGGGATTCGTGGGGGCTGGTGGGATGCAGTGTGTGGGCTGGTGAGTCTGATGGTTGGATCCCAATCATGGTGTGATCATGATGACGGGAAACTTGTCACAATCCCTCTCTTGCCACACGCAGGATCAAGCGTGTGTGTCTCCCATCATGCCACGTGTGGTGAGTATATAAGATATTGTGTGCACCATGCAGTATACGCCACAGTCACCATGTCTAATGTGCCTGCAAACGACCACGTTTGCCCTTGTGGCTCCTGTTGCTGTCGATGCCATTATCATTGCAGACGTGCCACGCCCGCGTCCGCTCTGCCTTTGCAGGTCGGAGCTGCGGGAGTGGCGCTTCACATACCGGGCAAGGCCATGCACATGCGAGCCCTGTGTGGCGGCCTGGCGTCCGTTCGCAACAGCTTGATCTACGTCAAGAGCATGTTGGAAGACTCCGATATGGAGTGGGGAATTGTGCAGGACACTGTCGCACGCGAGCTCACCATGTCTTCCATGTTCCTGGGCGGCGTGTTGGACGGCTGCGTTATCGCAGCGCTGCCATCTAGGTCGAATGGGTTCGCTGCGGCTCCTACGAGGGCAATGTCCTTCAAGGGTACCATGTTTCAAGATGAAATTCTTCGTGGCATACAAGCCGATATCATCGATTTGCGATCGTTTGCATCCGAAGGGCAGGAGGAACAGGCAGACCTATGGACGGTCATCAACTTCTGGAAGCACTACTTTCCATACCAGCCTTTGCCTCAGTCGTTCACAAGAAGCAGGCGTGACTTCCAGCTCGTCCTCGGCGGCGACCCTGCAGAGCGGGACCCCTCACCAAACCCCAGCAACATACATCTGAGCGGCCCCGTGGTGCACGACCTTTTGATCCCTGCATTCAACGCAGCATGCCGCATCACTGATCGCCTTTTGGAGATGTATAGAGTTCCCGGAGATCATAGTGTGTCTCCGATCACCATGTAAGTACTAGCTTGCATTGAGGGGGGGACGGCGGGTGTGATTCACAGCTGCTACTGGGGAGGGAAGGCTTTTGGTAGCCACAACCTCTTGCAAGCAACCCATGACCTGCCACAATAGTCAGCCGATCAGTAATGCCGCACGCATCGTTGAACGCAGGGATTAGGAGTGCGTCAACTCTGATGGTTAGATGTGAATGTTGTTGACATCAAGTGTTGTGATACGGTTCTCATCCAAGTGTTGGCAACATATACCACTTGACAAGCATGAGGTTGATTGCTTGAAATTTTTCATGTCATAGCACGCATGGTTCTTTCTCATCAGCACACCATACATCGGAAATCCCTTGTGAATGTAAGCCTCGTACACTATTCCCACGATACTTGTTGTCTTATCCAAGTCGTTGTGCGTTGTTGGGTTGTCTACAGTTACAATGGACCCTACAGTGTACGTGGGATTCTGGTAAGGTAAGTAATCCATGTCTGAAGATCGTGTTTTGAAATATACAATATAAACCCTAAACAATTATCAGCATGGAAAGCGCGAAGGAGTTTTATATCCCCCAATATACACTTGACGGAATACTAAAATGAAACCGTTTTCTGGAGTGTACGGCACACCTTACGGTGTAACCAAATGGTGTAGCAACCCACGGGGCAGTGGAACACCAATACGATTTTGAATCAACAAATTGCAGGATGTTAACGAGAATATCGTGGTTCTTTTTTAGATCACGGCTCTCCATCCTGCAGACTCCGTATCGTTCTTTTGTCGGTACTTTCGAGAGTGTCCATTGAAGGACCAGCCGCACTTAAGCGATCGACTCTTCCCCGGTACCGTGGCCCAAAAGAACAAAGATGTGCATGGTAAAAGTATATTCAACTTAAGAGCAACCTGTTGTTTCTAGGGAAGTCAACAATGGCATGGATGCACCAATGACAACCACGTTTTTCTCCTTGCCACCGGACTTGCGCGCCGTCGTTTGGGGTATCTATCGCAAACTCGTGTTCGAGGAGAGGTGTCGGTCCTTGGAGGAACTGCTCGATAGAGCAAAGGCACGTTGCCATGTCGGCGTACACGCAAGCTACAGTCAGTGTTGCATGCCGCTTTATGATGTTAGGGTTCACATCGACGGACCCAACGGCAAGATATACTGCCTGAGTAGGCGCGACAAGTACTGCCAGGCGGAACGACGCTGGGCGACCATTCGCGAATACATGCAGTATTCCGAAGGCTACCTAGAGATGCACTTGGACGACTCAGGTGGGGCCTGGGCACCCTTGTACTGTCCTTTCGGCAATAACATAAAATACAGAGGCAGGCCCGAGAACACCGAAAACTTTAGATGATAACCACACTTGCCTTGCACTCAAATGCCGCGAGCTCGCCGCTTGCCTGGTTGGTCTCGCCCCCATCGAGCTCAACGGTCTCTGGGGCGGGCTCCATGTCTCCCTGCATCACAATAGATTTAATAGTTTTGCATGTACAACTTGGACCGATTGTTTTGCACATGTACACATTGTTGCAAAGTTTGAGGAAAGTAGCTATACTTGCAAATGTCAGCCACATGACAGTATCGAGGTGGATCTCCAACCCAAATAGCCATCGCTTGTAAGCACACCAACTAAAACATGTGTTGTGGATGGAATTGGTTGAGGTTTGAAATTTCAAAAGCTAGCAGTTGTGAGCACGTGTGTGATGCCTTGAGTGGAAAACGGGGCGAAACCCTAAACTCTCATGGCTGTTACAGTACCCGCTCGCTTGAAGTGCCATCAATGCCATCTTTGTCACCGTCTTCGTCATCGGTGTCGTCCGAAACATGTATGTATGAGGGCAACACCGCTTCCAAGAGCGGCCGCATGCCAGCCCACACTCCGCCCGCATTGGAGATGGCGCATGTCTCTGTGTCATAGCCGCACAAAGCCTTGTACACCAGCCGGCTTCTCCAAGAGTCATACAATAATGTATTTAGAGGAGAGTCCCTAGCTCCGATGTCATGAAGGAGCAAATAGCACATCAGGGCCTCATTGGGCGATGTGCTGCTGCTCCCTGAGTGGGCATGAAGCGCTTCGCACACCAAACGCATGGAATTGCTCGATGGGGGACAAGTTTTAAGGGGAAACTGGTTCAACCATCCGCCACCTTCGTCGCCGTTGTTTGCGTTGTTACCTCCCCCCTGATCTTCAAGTGTCGCAAGCTCGTACATTGGACACCTTAAGTGTCTCAACTCTTCAACCTTGGCATTCAGCGCCTTGATTTCCATGCGTTGAGTTGGATACAGTGAAAAATGAAGCCCGTGCACATGTTTCTTCCCCTTCCTATTGTTTGACATAGATTGGAAACAATTCGGGTAAAGGGGATGGTCTGGTAGCTCAGGCATAAAGACCAACATCGTGTCCTGATGAAAGTCCACTCCATCCGGAAGAAACTTGTTTCGGTCCACATTGTAGCACTCAGAATCCGGGGCCCTGCGTTGATAGTACGCATGTGCTGCCGTGCCCAACAAATCAATTGGGGCAAAGAAGCTCACGCCAACCATGCTCTCCCCCTCGATAGTAGGCAGTGGCGGCTGAACCACGAAATCTATGTCATCATCTGCCAACATGTAGTCATGAGATTTGAGGGGGGCACAGAAGCGGTGATAGGGCAAGCGTTCGCTTCCGGCCTGCAGTTTGGTGCACTCCAACGACGTAAAGGATCTACCACAACCTTTCTCGCATACATGAATGATTTGGACTTCATAACCAATAATTTTAAGAACTTTCCATTTCCAGCAAAACCATGTCACAGTTAAGTCATTGGTGATGGCATCTAATAGGCTCAGGCTTCGGACGGGTTTCGTGTTTTTTTCCATCAACACACGTAATTCTCGTTCATATTCTTCTTGTAACATTTCGACCTTTCAATATCAAGGAAGATTCCTTTATATTCCAACTCATGTCTCATGTCTCCACCAAGACCATCACGAATGAGTCGCAGTTCGATAGAGAGAGATTATAATTCGAACACTGTAAACTGTACAGATTTTCAATTGTTTACACTCGTTTTTCGAGGCGCATGTGGAACACGTGTCGTCTCAAGCTGGCTTCTGCTTGACAACTCTATCGGGATTGTGAAGGGGGAAACCGCGGTCCCCACGGAGTGGGGCAACGGAATTGAGCTGCTGACTCACTCCCACGCATACTAAGGGGGGTCTGAAGACCACGTGTCGTCTCAAGCAGGCTCCAGCTTGACAACACGGTGGGAATCCGCAAAGGGGGATCGCGGGTCCGCGGAGCGGGACAGTGGAATTCAGCTGATGACTGTCTGATCACATGCATGGGGCGAAATACGATGAGGAGGCCGCAGAGAAGCTATGGGAGACGGTGGGAAGACCCGACTATGACGGGCCGAAGATGACAATGAAGTCGGTGGTCAAGTGGGCTTGCGAGGACGACCCGCGCGGGTACGCTGTGTACAGAGCATCTTCGATTCCAAAAATAATACGGGACAGTTGGGACAAGGGAGACCGCGGCCTGGGGCAGATTGTGCACTTTCTGCTACAAGAGACTGTGAAGAAGACTGGTCACAGGGACTACTACATATTCGATGAGGACACGTGCAGGTGGGCCAAGGTGGAGGATGGGTGGGTGAATAACGTGGCGAGCAAGGTATTGGAAGGGGTACTCAGGGACGTCGACTTATGGATATCGACACAGGCCGCACAGCTGTGTATCGGAGTGGTGGAAGGAGAAGAAGACTCCAGGAGTAAAGCAGATCTGGATGCGAAGAAGAAGAAAGTGGCCACGCTGATCAATTACGCGATGTCTTACCGCGGAGTTACGAACGCAATGGCCTTCGCGGGCCCACTGCTCATTGACGAGACGTTCGAGCAACGCCTGGATAGCAATAGGCACTTGATCGGGATCAAGGGGGGGAGCGTCGTGGACCTCAGGACAGGGAAGAAGAGACAGAGGGTGGCAGAAGACATGGTGCACAACGAACTGGACGTCGAGTATGAAGACCAGGCGACGAAGACCACGAATGCTGCTGAGTGGATGCACATGGTCGTAGAGAAGATCATGGGAGGGGACGAGGCCATGGCATCTTTTCTTCAAAGATGCCATGGCCTCGTCACCAAACGCATGGAATTGCTCGATGGGGGGCAAGTTTGAAGGGGAATCTGGTTCAACCCTCGGCCACCTTCGTCGCCGTTGTTTGCGTTGCTACCTCCCCCCTGATCTTCAGGTGTCGCAAGCTCGTACATTGCGTATCTAATACCAATCTGATGTAGATCTAACACAAATCTAATTCGAATCTATCCGAAACTGTCTGTACGAGGGCGAAGTCTAGTTTGTTCGGCGCATTGAATGAGTCAGTTCGACAGATAGAGATTCGCATTTGTATGGCTGTAATCTGTACGGATTTTGAGTTGTTTACACTCGTTTTTCGAGGCGCACAAGGAACACTTGTCGTCGATTGATTAAAGCCGCATTGTGTCTTACGCAAACGCATTCACGGTCGTCCGGTCCTGTGCGGCTTCTGCCCTGTTGGTTTTATGAAGGGGGACGCGCGGGAATTCCTGTCCCGAATGACTTCTGCGACGAAGACCTCGCTGGCTTGCTTCGACTTACACGAAACTTGGAAAATGTGAATGTTGTGCACATCACCCATCTCCCGGCCTTTTTCATTAAGGACGACTTTTGCAAAGTCCCGAGTTCTGAACCCGGTGCTTTGGCATTCAAAAATGTAGTAAAAATTCTTTAATGGCCCGTTGCAAGGTTTTGAAGACATGATTCTGGGTATAGTATTCACAGAGAAAATATTCGTTTGCGTCAGGTTCTTTCGGCGCATTGAATGAGTCGCAGTTCGACAGAGAGAGATTCGCGTTTGTATGGCTGTAATCTGTACGGATTTTGAGTTGTTTACACTCGTTTTTCGAGGCGCACTCGTAACACTTGTCGTCGATTAATTAATATAAATTATTTTTATTAATTAATCGATTTTTTTTTGTCGTCGATTAATTAATATAAATTATTTTTATTAATTTTTCGATTTTCGGAGCCCCTTTCACCTCCCCACAGCGGAGAGGATCCAGTGGCACACGTCGGACATCCATCCTCGACCGCATGCCGCAGTGGACTTCGCACACGCATTTTAACCCTAAACCCGTGTGTGGGTTTAGAATACCCAAACGGAGTATAAATTCTGGGACAAATCCATTTCCTTACATATTTTCTCAATCATCATCACGAAATATCCACTTGATAAGCAGGTCACGTCGGAGGACGATGAGGAGGAGATTGTGATGCACACTCGGACCGGTATGGACGCGCTTCAGATGGACCTCGTGGTTTTGATCATGCGCCGAGCAGGCAGTTGGCAAAAGGACGGGTGCTGGATGCACGCGGGATTCATCAGTCGAGCCATGCATACTGCTTTCGCGGATGACGCTGCATGTGAAGCACAGGCGCTAGTGGACAGATGTGATCATCTCAATCAGAACCCCATGAGGATAGCGTGTAAGGCCGGGCGAGCCGACGTCGTCCGCATATTGCTAAAAGATCACAACGACATCCGGGCATTGGAGTACGCCGCTGATGGAGGCCATGTGGATCTGTGCAAGCTTCTTATGGATCTGGAGTTTGCAGGCGAGGAGCACTGCGCCAAGGCAGATGCCAATAATGGCCAGGCACTGAGTGTCGCTGCTAAGGGAGGTCATGTGGATGTCTGCAAGGTTCTGATGAATCCTGAGTTCGCTGGCGAGAAGCACCGTGCCAAAGCTTATACATACTACAGCTACGCACTGAGTGCCGCCGCTATTGGAGGCCATCTCGATGTCTGCAAGGTTCTGATGAATCCTGAGTTCACAGGCGAGGAGTACCGTGCCAAGGCAGATGCCAGTGAAAGCCAGTCACTGAGGTTAGCCGCTCGGGGAGGCTATCTGGATGTCTGCAAGATTCTGATGAATCCTGAGTTCGCGGGCGAGGAGCACCGGGTCAAGGCAAATGCCATTGACAGTCTAGCACTGATGATCGCCGCTAGTGGAGGCCATCTCGATGTCTGCAAGATTCTGATGAATCCGGAATTCGCGGGCGAGGAGCACCGAGCCAAGGCAGATGAAAACAACAGTGATGCACTAAGTGCCGCCTCTGCGAGAGGCCATCTCGATGTCTGCAAGGTTCTGATGGATCCTGAGTTCGCAGGCGAGGAGCACCGAGCCAAAGCTGATTCATTATACAGCAAGGCACTAAGTGCCGCCGCTCGTGGAGGCCATCTGGATGTCTGCAAGGTTCTGATGAATCCTGAGTTCGCGGGCGAGGAGCACCGGGCCAAGGCAGATGAAAAACAACAGTGATGCACTAAGTGCCGCCTCTGCGAGAGGCCATCTCGATGTCTGCAAGGTTCTGATGGATCCTGAGTTCGCAGGCGAGGAGCACCGAGCCAAAGCTGATTCATTATACAGCAAGGCACTAAGTGCCGCCGCTCGTGGAGGCCATCTCGATGTCTGCAAGATTCTGATGAATCCCGAGTTCGCGGGCGAGGAGCACCGGGCCAAGGCAGATGACTACAACAGTGATGCACTAAGTGCCGCCGCTCTGCGAGGCTATATCGATATCTGCAAGGTTCTGATGGATCCTTTGTTAGCGGGCGAGAAGCACCGAGCCAAGGCAGATGACGACAACAGTCAGGCACTGAGTGCCGGCGCTCAGGGAGGTCATGTGGATGTCTGCAAGATTCTGATGGATCCTTTGTTCGCGGGCGAGGAGCATCGAGCCAAGGCAGATGACGACAACAGAGAGGCACTGTGTGTCTCCGCTAAGGGAGGCTATCTGGATGTCTGCAAGGTTCTGATGGATTCTTTGTTACACTCGACGGGCGGAGGACCACCGTGCCAAAGCAGATGACATTAATAGCCATGTTTGTTTGTGAAAGATTCTCTACATTTCGATAGTTATTTTACGTGTCCTCATGTGCAGACACATGTTTCAGAGTCTGTTGTTTGTTAAAGATTCTCTACATTTCGACAGTTATTTTACGTGTCCGGAGGGGGAGCCCACACTTAACATCAAGCATTAGACACACACACTAATGCGTAACAACTGTCAAGTCTTCTTACACAATGATGATGTGTACGTTGTTTGTAAAAGATTCACTGTAACACTTGGGCTTATTATCACTGTAACGCTTGAGCTAAACCGACCTCAAGCATTACATGACGGCGGAAACTGTCGACTAGAGTTGAGTTGAGTCGTGTCGTGTCGAGTTACATGGCGACCTCTCATTACATGACGGCGGAAACTGTCGACTAGAGTTGAGTTGAGTCGTGTCGTGTCGAGTCACATGGCGACCTCTCATTACCTGACGGCGGAAACTGTGTCGAGTCGAGTCGAGTCACATGGCGACCTCTCATTACATGACGGCGGAAACTGTGTCGAGTCGAGTCACATCACATGGCGACCTCTCATTACATGACGGCGGAAACTGTCACACTCGCATCAGGCGGAACCTGTGTCGACACACACTCACACTCATCAAGGACGCACACACGGCTACGGGGGGATGGGGGCGGAGCGGGACGGCAGAAACATGTCCTCGTCTCCAAAAGACACCACGGCGGCACCTGTCGTGCTCTCGCATCAGGCGGCGGCACATGTCGAGTCGAGTCACAGAGTCACATTGCGGCGACCTTTCGCATCAGGCGGCGGCACATGTCGAGTCGAGTCACTGAGACACATTGCGGCAACCTTTCGCATCAGGCGGCGGCACATGTCGAGTCGAGTCGAGTCACATCACAGAGCGACCTCTCGCATTATGGCGGCACCTGTCGTGTCGAGTCACAGAGCGAGCGACCTCTCGCATCACGGCGGCACCAGAAGTGTAAACAACCATTCTTCAGTATAAACAACCATCAGCACAGCACACTTCACAAACGATCGCAGGTCTTTTAAAGAATAGCTCTGCTATATTCCAAAGAATGCTTGGAAGCAGTGCTCTGCGGGAGTTGGCAATGGTCGGCAATGGATGGACTGCTGAATTGCTGGAGCAAGCGGATATACAATCTCTGTCGGATGTGTGGGCCCTAGATCTGGATGATGACAGTTTGATTCATAGGCTGATCTCTTCAGCACGAACCCTTGCATCTGATACAACCAGGATTGTACATTGGGACAATGTACTGATGCGGGCATACAACCGTATAGTTCTCATCCACGCAGTAGATCGTGTTGAATTTTATGTCCCGTTCAAGTTCCGATGTTCCATATCGCACCAGTGGCCAGATCAGCCATCCGTCTCACCAGCAGGTCATCTGTATGACCGTTGTTGGATAGAAAGATGGGTGCGTGCAAGTGCCACCGATCCATTCACTCGCGATCCATTAGATGTGAGTCAGCTCTGTCCAGTATCACCGGAGTTCGCGTTAGAAATTGCAGAAGAAAGACGCAATCATGCCATCGGCATTGTTCCCACCAGGGTTTGTGGAATCGATGAGGAGCGGATTGATTGATTGATTGATCCGCTCCTCCTACAGTCGGAAGACGGAACGAACTCTTAAATGAGGAATGCCACGATGAGATGACGCACACGGCGGCCCCTCGTCCAGACTCATCACGCACACGGTGGCGGCTTCTCGCATCATGGCGGCACCTGTCGAGTCACATCACATGGCGACCGACCTCTCGCATTACATGACGGCGGAACCTGTGTAGAGTCGAGGCAAAGATAACAAACAACACTTGGATGAGAACCGTCTCACATTAACATATAACAAGCGGTGAAGCCCCTTTCACCTCCCCAGTGGCACACGTCGGACATCCATCGCATGCCGCAGTGGACTTCGCACACGCATTTTAACCCTAAACCCTTGTGTGGGTTTAGAATACCCAAACGGAGTATAAATTCTGGGACAAATCCATTTCCTTACATATTTTCTCAATCATCATCACGAAATATACACTTGATAAGCAGGTCACGTCGGATGACGAGGGGGAGGAGATTGTGATGCACACTCGGACCGGTATGGAAGCGCTTCAGATGGACCTCGTGGTTTTGATCATGCGCCGAGCAGGCAGTTGGAAGAAGGACGGGTGCTGGATGCACGCAGGATTCATCAGTCGAGCCATGCATACTGCTTTCGCGGATGACGCTGCATGTGAAGCACAGGCGCTAGTGGACAGATGTGATCATCTCAATCAGAACCCCATGAGGATAGCGTGTAAGGCCGGGCGAGCCGACGTCGTCCGCATATTGCTAAAAGATCACAACGACATCCGGGCATTGGAGTACGCCGCTAATGGAGGTCATGTGGATCTGTGCAAGCTTCTTATGGATCCGGAGTTTGCAGGCGAGGAGCACTGCGCCAAGGCAGATGCCAAAAATGGCCAGGCACTGAGTGTCGCTGCTAAGGGAGGTCATGTGGATGTCTGCAAGGTTCTGATGAATCCTGAGTTCGCTGGCGAGAAGCACCGTGCCAAAGCTTATACATACTACAGCTACGCACTGAGTGCCGCCGCTATTGGAGGCCATCTCGATGTCTGCAAGGTTCTGATGAATCCTGAGTTCACAGGCGAGGAGTACCGTGCCAAGGCAGATGCCAGTGAAAGCCAGTCACTGAGGTTAGCCGCTCGGGGAGGCCATCTCGATGTCTGCAAGATTCTGATGAATCCTGAGTTCGCGGGCGAGGAGCACCGGGTCAAGGCAAATGCCATTGACAGTATAGCACTGATGATCGCCGCTCGTGGAGGCCATCTCGATGTCTGCAAGATTCTGATGAATCCTGAGTTCGCGGGCGAGGAGCACCGGGCCAAGGCAGATGGAAACAACAGTGATGCACTAAGTGCCGCCTCTGCGAGAGGCCATCTCGATGTCTGCAAGGTTCTGATGGATCCTGAGTTCGCAGGCGAGGAGCACCGAGCCAAAGCTGATTCATTATACAGCAAGGCACTAAGTGCCGCCGCTCGTGGAGGCCATCTCGATGTCTGCAAGATTCTGATGAATCCTGAGTTCGCGGGCGAGGAGCACCGGGCCAAGGCAGATGACTACAACAGTGATGCACTAAGTGCCGCCGCTCTGCGAGGCTATATAGATATCTGCAAGGTTCTGATGGATCCTTTGTTCGCGGGCGAGGAGCACCGAGCCAAGGCAGATGACGACAACAGTCAGGCACTGAGTTCCGGCGCTAAGGGAGGTCATGTGGATATCTGCAAGGTTCTGATGGATCCTTTGTTCGCGGGCGAGGAGCACCGAGCCAAGGCAGATGACGACAACAGTCAGGCACTGAGTGTCGGCGCTAAGGGAGGTCATGTGGATGTCTGCAAGATTCTGATGGATCCTTTGTTCGCGGGAGAGGAGCACCGGGCCAAGGCAGATGGAAACAACAGTGATGCACTAAGTGCCGCCTCTGCGAGAGGCCATCTCGATGTCTGCATGGTTCTGATGGATTCTTTGTTACACTCGACAGGCGGAGGACCACCGTGCCAAAGCAGATGACATTAATAGCCATGTTTGTTTGTGAAAGATTCTCTACATTTCGATAGTTATTTTACGTGTCCTCATGTGCAGACACATGTTTCAGAGTCTGTTGTTTGTTAAAGATTCTCTACATTTCGACAGTTATTTTACGTGTCCGGAGGGGGAGCCCACACTTAACATTAGACACACACACTACAGTCGGCGGAACAGTAAAATGAAACATATATCAGATGGAAATAAATGTACGACATCGCCGTTAGAAAATTGGCGTTAAGAATGGTCGCTGACTTGGGTGTGTTAAAAACTTCTGTGTTTACGAACATCAGTCGTTCTACTCTGTGGAGTTGGAAACGCTTTGGTGTAAATCGAAAACGACGTGAATTTGTAAGCAAACTTTTTTGAGACGAACAAAGAGTTGTTGAAATTGTTTTTATTGTCAACTCAATGCACAACCGCAAGAGGTGTTGTTGCATTTTTCAAAAGTACTCACAATTTACGATTATCAACTAAAACAGTGTATCGTTTCATAAAACTCATTGGTTTTACAAGAAAAAGGAGCAAACTCCGTGGACAGTGTAAAGGGGACTTAGTTCCACTTGTCACTGAATTTTGTAGTAGATACCAGGATACAATCAATGCTGGGAAAATTTTAGTATCAGTTGACGAATGTGGGCTTAGTGAACGTCTCAAGCCACATTATGGGTATTCCCCTGTAGGAAAACCTGTTATCGTTAAAATTACTGGTGGGTGGGTACACCATAGTTTGTTGATGGCAGTTTTTTCAGATGGTAGGAAGGAGTTCGTTGTGAAGAAAGGATCTGTGAAGAAGACGGACTTCGCTGCATTTATTGACTCATTGAGTTTGTGCAATAATTCAGTAGTAATAATGGACAACGCCAGTATCCATAAGAACTTGGTCCTCAGAAGCCCCGTAAATATTTGTTACACTCCTCCTTACAGTCCAGAATTCAATGCTATTGAGCTGTGCTTCGCTAAGAATGGGCGTTCCTACCACCCGGCCGATTTTGACTGGTTGCGAAACATGGTAAGGAGCAGAATTGTGATTCCATGGTGCTTATGTCTCAAGCTAGCTAGTCTTTCCGGAGGCTCTAAATCCTGATTAGAAATTTAAAAAAATCGGCCGGGAGACAGGAACGCCCATTTAAGGTGAAGAAGGACTTTCGTCGATTGAACTATATACCAAACGATACAAAGACGCACGTGTCTGTTATGATTTCCTTAGCATTCAGCAACCTCACTGATAAAATCATTATGGGTTGTTTTGACCACGTATGGAACACGTATGTGATGTTGGTATAAAGAGTTCTGTGATGTATAAATTATGTAAGATGGCAACGAAACCTCCGACAGTCGCGAAATTGAAGGAGCTACTAAAATTGGCCGAAGTAGCATACTCATCAAAGGACAAGAAGGACGATATTGTCCGTTTATGCGAAGACAATGGTCTCATCGCCAAACCCCCTCCAGAATACAAGACGGTGGAAAAGATGTGTGTCGTGAAATGCGCCCTGAAGAAGGCAATGAGTCTTGACGATGAAGAATTCGGTAAGTTTAGGGAACATGTGGATCAACTCGTCAATGTAGTGAGCCGCATGTTGCGGCGTTCCAGTCTGGTGCTGACTTTCCATGTCACGAGGCTCATGGAGGGCGACCTGCCGATTCCTAATATGTACGATATGAAGGATACCTACTGGAAGGATTGGCTAAGGATCGGAGTTGACGGTGTCTTCCCAGATGAAGAGAGTAGAATATCATACGAAGCCGTGAAAGACGTAATCGGAAAGGTGCTTGGTAGCGATGACCCTGACTACATCAACTCCTACCCTATCTATTTCGACCAGGTTTTGAACTATGCCGGTCACACATTGAGCACTGTCGTGTCGAACAACGCATGGGTTCCTTTGGTACCTCGTCTGACACGCCTCACTAAGGCTACTTTGAATGCACTGAAAGCTCCGAAGACCATCCGTGTGTACGACGTGATGAGGGTTATCCAACAAGAAATACAGGAGATGGAATCTTGGCCAGAGTCTGTTCAGGAGTATGTCCGTGAAGTTCGAGTCAGGCTGAAAGTTCCAGATGGAAGTCGACTTTATGATGACTATGGCAAAGACATGGACTTCCCGACCATGGTCCGGTTCAATTATTGGATGCAGACACGGTTGGAGGCTATTGGTGCACGTCGTATCCGGTTGATGCCCATCTTTAATGTCCAACGGGCGCATGTCCGCCTTGACATGAAGACCCTCGTGAACCTATTCAGGCACGTGTTCCCCAAAGACCCAAACATCGTCGAGCTTTCAAAGTGGAAAGATGTAAAGGATCCCGACCGCTTCATGTTGCCTCTGAAGCCTGCATTTAAGAAGAAAAAATCATGTGGTCCTGGTGAATGGGAGGCATGCAAGTTGGCCCAACAGAAGTACGATGCTGACGTTAATGATATCAAGGATACTGACGAGTACAGACATGCAAAGGGTAGGTATGACACGCTCGTGAACGCCCGAAAAACAGTCGCAGGTTCCTTCTTCAAGAAACCACCTGTCAAGACGGGGTGGGTGTTCGATTGTAGCATCTGTACTGACGGAGTCTCATTGAGCATGCAGTACAGCAAGACAGTACAGGTTCGTGTATCCGATCTGAAGAAGACAAGTAAGAGGTCTCGTGACGATGAAGGTATGAGCGTCTCAGAACAGTATGACCATAAACTCAAAACGACATTGCCCGATATGGGTATCGTCGTTCTGGGTGTGGATCCTGGTAGGAGCAACATCGCTACAGTCACGTATCTGGCAGACGACAAAAGCAAGACATGGAAGCTTACACGCGGAGCTTTTTACCACAAGTCTGGTATCAAGAAACAGAAAAAACAGCAAGAAAAACGTTTCTCAGACATGATTCCTAGATGGGAGTCTCTTCGTGAAAATGGAGCAGCGTTGAGTACATCCAGGACAGATGATATCTCGGCTTACTTGAAAAATTACGATACGTTTTCCGACGAGTGGTGGAGGATGGCACTCCTTCGCAGAGAATCCCGAGACAACTTTCAGAGGTACATTGGAAAGCGCAAGGCTATGGACTCATTTTGGGCAGGGATCAAGCGCAACATGAAGTTGGATCATCCTGACCTGAGGGTTCGCGTAGCATATGGTTCTGCAATCACGACTTTGAAGGCTACCGGACCAGGAGAGGTAGCTGTGCCTACGGGATCTATGTTCGCTTCCTGCAAGCGCCTCTTCAAAGAGGAGGTTCATGTGACAGATGAGTTCAAGACGACTCTCATGTCTTGGGAAACCGGTGCCAAGAAGGAATGTGTTTACAAAATTCCAAGTGTCCAAATAACCACGGAAGGGCAGATTCGTCTAGGTTACGAGTTGTTGGGTCACACCCCATTGAAGGAGACTCCAAAGGTCTCTTATCGCGACCAGTTGGCGGTGAGGGTGTACTGCACACGTAAACAAATCCAAGAAAAACACAGGAGGGGTGGCTTATCCCCCTCTCTTGTCGACAACAACTCGATCAAGCGGTACCCTGAGGTACGAGGACTGCGATTCTCTCCAGAAACCAGCACTTACTCGGACCGGGACCGCTCCTCTGCTCTCACAATCGCAAGGCTGCACTGCATGGAACTGTTGGGTCAAGGGAGACCGCTTCCATTTTGCAGGGATGCGTGATGGTTGATGGGCTACAAAAAAACATGATGGTGTTCCACTGCCCCGTGGGTCGCTACACCATAAGGTTACACCATAAGGTGTACCGTACACTCCAGGAGGCGGTTTCATTTTAGTATTCCGTCGAGTGTACTGCGTAACAACTGTCAAGTCTTCTTACACAATGATGATGTGTACGTTGTTTGTAAAAGATTCACTGTAACACTTGGGCTTATTATCACTGTAACGCTTGAGCTAAACCGACCTCAAGCATTACATGACGGCGGAAACTGTGTCGAGTCGAGTCGAGTCACATGGCGACCTCTCATTACATGACGGCGGAAACTGTCACACTCGCATCAGGCGGAACCTGTGTCGACACACACTCACACTCACCAAGGAGGCTTTCTCAAGCAGACCCCAGTCCGTTGACTAACTGTCTTCAGGAGATTGATACAATCTAAAAAGTACACGTCCATCCTCCATTCATCCTCACACATACTGTACCAAGGCGGCGTATCAACAACCGCATGTACTCAAACGAAAGCCGTGTATATCAAGCAGGCTTGGAAATGGAAAAACGTTGAGATCACCTACGTGCGAGGAGATTTAGCTTCGTAATAGCATGGATCGATACAGAATACACAACTGCACGAAAAACATAACAGCAAGCAGCTCCAGAATGCCCTTTTCCTGAGCGGAAGATACCCGAATAGTCTTACGTAATCGTCCATGTATTCCCATGTGTTTGCCGTGTACGTATTTTCTATCTCTACAATCTTCTTCAATCGAGCAGCATTCTGGGCGTACTCAATTTTGGCACCAGATAATAGGTGGATTGTCGTTCCGTCAAACGTGAACATAGTCTTATTCATCACGTTCGATGCTTGCATGTAGTAGAATGTCTCTTTGTACAGGTCGAGTATTTCTAAACATTTCTTGGCGTCATTCTCATTATCGAATACCACCGTTCCATGTAAAATAAAATGTTTGCCATTCCACCTACTGCCTGAAACTGTGAAACACGCATACATGCTGGTATCCAATTTCTTGAAGTTATCCATTGTTTCTGTTTTACACAGAAGATATAGGGTGCGCAAAGCAATATACTATACATAGTCTTGATTTCTTATACTTCATGGGCGTTCCTGACTCCCGGTCGATTTTGACTAGTTGCGAAACATGGTATGGAGCGGATTTGTGATTCCTTCGATCATGTAACTTCAAAAAAAACGACCGGGAGACAAGAACGCCCATTATGGTTAAAACTTGAGATCGAGATGAAATCGGAAGCAATAAAGTGTTACACTCAATACATGTATGTTAAAGTATATTGTGACAGTCTCGGGGACCTGGCTCTGGCTCGACTTGTACTTCAAGGAGGGGCGACCACGTGTGACGACACCTCCTCGACTTTTACAGGCGCTTTCAAGGTGACTTTCGAAGCTCAGCACTTATCCTCGATCGCTTCAACACGACGATAGTTTTCAGCGACCAATATGATTGCATAATGTTTTATACTCAATAATGCAAATTGCAAGCAGTAGTAGTAGCAGGCGAATCCCAAAAACTAAATAAATATATTGCCGATTTTTTTAAATTTCTAATCAGGATTTAGAGACTCCTGAACGACTCTCTTTGTAACCGATCTTGTCAATACAGATATTGTCTTCAGGAGTTTGATTAACACAAAACATTCAAATCTTCAAAGTAGCCTGAAAAGTCCAAGTGCACATCAATAATTCGCCTCTGGATCCATCAGCAGCAAGCAGACATAGGGCGTGACCTTCCTTTGCAGCCTCCCACAAGGCCTAGCTGTCGTTAGAGTTCGCCAGGGCCCTGAACTCAAGTCCATCCACTGCTGGATCCATCAGCAGCTTGCAGACATCTGCGTGACCGTCCTTCGCAGCCTCCCACAAGGCCCTGCTGTTGACAGAGTTCGCCAGGGCCCTGAACTCAAGTCCAGCCACCTCTGGATCCATCAGCAGCTTGCAGACATCTGCGTGACCTTCCTTGGCAGCTGCCCACAAGGCCCTGCTGTTGACAGAGTTCGCCAGGGCCCTGAACTCAAGTCCAGCCACCGCTGGATCCATGAGCAGCTTGCAGACATCTGCGTGACCTGCATTGGCACCCACAAACAAGGTCCAGCTGTCGCTAGAGTTCGCCCGGGCCCTGTACTTGAGTCCAGCTACATCTGGATCCATCAGCAGCTTGCAGACATCTGCGTGGCCTTCTTTGGCAGCCGCCCACAATGCTCTGCTGTCGCTAGAGTTCGCCAGGGCCCTGAACTCAAGTCCAGCCACCACTGGATCCATTAGCAACTTGCAGACATCGGCGTGACCTTCATTGGCAGCCGCCCACAAGGCCCTGCTGTCTCTAGAGTTCGCCAGGGCCCTGAACTCAATTCCAGCCACCTCTGGATCCATCAGCAGCTTGCAGACATCTGCGTGACCTGCATTGGCAGCCGCACACAATGCCCAGCTGTCGTCGGAGTTTGCCCGGGCCCTGAACTCAACTCCAGCCACCTCTGGATCCATCAGCAGCTTGCAGACATCTGCGTGACCTGCATTGGCAGCACTCCACAATGCCCTGCTGTCGATTGAGTTTGCCCGGGCCCTGAACTCAAGTCCAGCCACCTCTGGATCCATCAACATCTTGCAGACATCTGCGTGACCTTCCTTGGCAGACGCCCACAATGCCCAGCTGTCGATTGAGTTAGCCTGGGCCCTGAACTCAAGTCCAGCCACCTCTGGATCCATCAGCAGCTTGCAGACATCTGCGTGACCTGCATTGGCAGCCGCCCATAAGGCCCAGCTGTCTCTAGAGTTCGCCAGGGCCATGTACTCAAGTCCAGCCACCTCTGGATCCATCAGCATCTTGCAGACATCTGCGTGGCCTTCTTTGGCAGCCGCCCACAATGCTCTGCTGTCGCTAGAGTTCGCCAGGGCCCTGAACTCAAGTCCAGCCACCACTGGATCCATTAGCAACTTGCAGACATCGGCGTGACCTTCATTGGCAGCCGCCCACAAGGCCCTGCTGTCTCTAGAGTTCGCCAGGGCCCTGAACTCAATTCCAGCCACCTCTGGATCCATCAGCAATTTGCAGACATCTACTTGACCTTCATTGGCACACACAAACAAGGCCCTGCTGTCTCTAGAGTTCGCCAGGGCCCTGAACTCAAGTCCAGCCACCTCTGGATCCATGAGCAGCTTGCAGACATCTGCGTGACCTGCATTGGCACCCACCAACAATGCCCAGCTGTCGCTAGAGTTCGCCTGGGCCCTGAACTCGAGTCCAGCCGCCACTGGATCCATCAGCAGCTTGCAGACATCGGCGTGACCTTCCTTGGCGGCCTCCCACAAGGCCCTGCTGTCGCTAGAGTTCGCCTTGGCCCTGAACTCAAGTCCAGCCACCGCTGGATCCATCAGCAGCTTACAGACATCTGCGTGACCGGCCTTGGCACCCACATAGAGAAGATTGTTTTCATTTTGGTTCGCCCTAAATTGTAGGGTCCCCTGAACCTGTACAAGAGGATTGGACACCAAGCATACTGCTAGAAGGTCGGCGCGCCCCCCTTTCGCCATCATCTCTCCAACGAGCTGTGGTGGTTTGATCAGTCCGGCAAGGGGCAATCCTGAAAATCTTTTGTGCAGAGTTTTGCACACTAATACAATCTGGGGGTTGGAAGAGAATAGGGCAATACGATCAAGAATGTCACAGGGAACCGACGTTAGGAATGGAAACGATGATCGAGTGTGAGATTGCATTTCGATGAACATGTGTATATTCATGCAAGCGCACAGGATGGTATAAATAAATAATGAGTTGGGATAAACCCTATAAACCCTATAAACCCTTGGTTGCACTTGCTTGCGGTAGCTGTTGCGGTAGCTGTAGCGGTACACTCGACGGAATACTAAAATGAAACCGCCTCCTGGAGTGTACGGTACACCTTATGGTGTAACCTTATGGTGTAGCGACCCACGGGGCAGTGGAACACCATCATGTTTTTTTGTAGCCCATCAACCATCACGCATCCCTGCAAAATGGAAGCGGTCTCCCTTGACCCAACAGTTCCATGCAGTGCAGCCTTGCGATTGTGAGAGCAGAGGAGCGGTCCCGGTCCGAGTAAGTGCTGGTTTCTGGAGAGAATCGCAGTCCTCGTACCTCAGGGTACCGCTTGATCGAGTTGTTGTCGACAAGAGAGGGGGCTAAGCCACCCCTCCTGTGTTTTTCTTGGATTTGTTTACGTGTGCAGTACACCCTCACCGCCAACTGGTCGCGATAAGAGACATTTGGAGTCTCCTTCAATGGGGTGTGACCCAACAACTCGTAACCTAGACGAATCTGCCCTTCCGTGGTTATTTGGACACTTGGAATTTTGTAAACACATTCCTTCTTGGCACCGGTTTCCCAAGACATGAGAGTCGTCTTGAACTCATCTGTCACATGAACCTCCTCTTTGAAGAGGCGCTTGCAGGAAGCGAACATAGATCCCGTAGGCACAGCTACCTCTCCTGGTCCGGTAGCCTTCAAAGTCGTGATTGCAGAACCATATGCTACGCGAACCCTCAGGTCAGGATGATCCAACTTCATGTTGCGCTTGATCCCTGCCCAAAATGAGTCCATAGCCTTGCGCTTGCCAATGTACCTCTGAAAGTTGTCTCGGGATTCTCTGCGAAGGAGTGCCATCCTCCACCAATCGTCGGAAAACGTATCGTAATTTTTCAAGTAAGCCGAGATATCATCTGTCCTGGATGTACTCAACGCTGCTCCATTTTCACGAAGAGACTCCCATCTAGGAATCATGTCTGAGAAACGTTTTTCTTGCTGTTTTTTCTGTTTCTTGATACCAGACTTGTGGTAAAAAGCTCCGCGTGTAAGCTTCCATGTCTTGCTTTTGTCGTCTGCCAGATACGTGACTGTAGCGATGTTGCTCCTACCAGGATCCACACCCAGAACGACGATACCCATATCGGGCAATGTCGTTTTGAGTTTATGGTCATACTGTTCTGAGACGCTCATACCTTCATCGTCACGAGACCTCTTACTTGTCTTCTTCAGATCGGATACACGAACCTGTACTGTCTTGCTGTACTGCATGCTCAATGAGACTCCGTCAGTACAGATGCTACAATCGAACACCCACCCCGTCTTGACAGGTGGTTTCTTGAAGAAGGAACCTGCGACTGTTTTTCGGGCGTTCACGAGCGTGTCATACCTACCCTTTGCATGTCTGTACTCGTCAGTATCCTTGATATCATTAACGTCAGCATCGTACTTCTGTTGGGCCAACTTGTATGCCTCCCATTCACCAGGACCACATGATTTTTTCTTCTTAAATGCAGGCTTCAGAGGCAACATGAAGCGGTCGGGATCCTTTACATCTTTCCACTTTGAAAGCTCGACGATGTTTGGGTCTTTGGGGAACACGTGCCTGAATAGGTTCACGAGGGTCTTCATGTCAAGGCGGACATGCGCCCGTTGGACATTAAAGATGGGCATCAACCGGATTCGACGTGCATCCATATCCTCCAACCGTGTCTGCATCCAATAATTGAACCGGACCATGGTCGGGAAGTCCATGTCTTTGCCATAGTCATCATAAAGTCGACTTCCATCTGGAACTTTAAGCCTGACTCGAACTTCACGGACATACTCCTGAACAGACTCTGGCCAAGATTCCATCTCCTGTATTTCTTGTTGGATAACCCTCATCACGTCGTACACACGGATGGTCTTCGGAGCTTTCAGTGCATTCAAAGTAGCCTTAGTGAGGCGTGTCAGACGAGGTACCAAAGGAACCCATGCGTTGTTCGACACGACAGTGCTCAATGTGTGACCGGCATAGTTCAAAACCTGGTCGAAATAGATAGGGTAGGAGTTGATGTAGTCAGGGTCATCGCTACCAAGCACCTTTCCGATTACGTCTTTCACGGCTTCGTATGATATTCTACTCTCTTCATCTGGGAAGACACCGTCAACTCCGATCCTTAGCCAATCCTTCCAGTAGGTATCCTTCATATCGTACATATTAGGAATCGGCAGGTCGCCCTCCATGAGCCTCGTGACATGGAAAGTCAGCACCAGACTGGAACGCCGCAACATGCGGCTCACCACATTGACGAGCTGATCCACATGCTCCCTAAACTTACCGAATTCTTCATCGTCAAGACTCATTGCCTTCTTCAGGGCGCATTTCACGACACACATCTTTTCCACCGTCTTGTATTCTGGAGGGGGTCTGGCGATGAGACCATTGTCTTCGCATAAACGGACAATATCGTCCTTCTTGTCCTTTGATGAGTATGCTACTTCGGCCAATTTTAGTAGCTCCTTCAATTTCGCGACTGTCGGAGGTTTCGTTGCCATCTTACATAATTTATACATCACAGAACTCTTTATACAAACATCACATACGTGTTCCATACGTGGTCAAAACAACCCATAATGATTTTATCAGTGAGGTTGCTGAATGCTAAGGAAATCATATCAGACACGTGCGTCTTTGTATCGTTTGGTATATAGTTCAATCGACGAAAGTCCTTCTTCACCTTAGCGAAGCACAGCTCAATAGCATTGAATTCTGGACTGTAAGGAGGAGTGTAACAAATATTTACGGGGCTTCTGAGGACCAAGTTCTTATGGATACTGGCGTTGTCCATTATTACTACTGAATTATTGCACAAACTCAATGAGTCAATAAATGCAGCGAAGTCCGTCTTCTTCACAGATCCTTTCTTCACAACGAACTCCTTCCTACCATCTGAAAAAACTGCCATCAACAAACTATGGTGTACCCACCCACCAGTAGTTTTAACGATAACAGGTTTTCCTACAGGGGAATACCCATAATGTGGCTTGAGACGCTCACTAAACCCACATTCGTCAACTGATACTAAAATTTTCCCAGCATTGATTGTTTCCTTGTACCTACTACAAAATTCATTGACAAGTGGAACTAAGTCCCCTTTGCACTGTCCACGGAGTTTGCTCCTTTTTCTTGTAAAACCAATGAGTTTTATGAAACGATACACTGTTTTAGTTGATAATCGTACATTGTGAGTACTTTTGAAAAAAGCAACAACGCCTCTTGCGGTTGTGCATTGAGTTGACAATAAAAACGATTTTAACAAATCCTTATTCGTCTCAAAAAGGTTGCTTACAAATTCACGTCGTTTTCGATTTACACCAAAGCGTTTCCACCTCCACAGAGTAGAACGACTGATGTTCGTAAACACAGAAGTTTAACACACCCAAGTCAGCGACCATTCTTAACGCCAATTTTCTAACGGCGATGTCGTACATTTATTTATCTGATATATGTTTCATTTTACTGTTCCGCCGACTGTAGCACTACACACGATGCACAAGTCGACGCCAGAAACTGAGGACGTTTTGTAACCGATCTTGTCAATACAGATATTGTCTTCATAAAACATTCAAGGACTGTAAAAGTTACATCTTCAAAGTAGCCTTAAAAGCAAAGTGCTGGCTCACATCGTGCGCATCAATAATCATTTCAATTGGTGCCCGCGAAGCGCACGGCCTGTACACAGTGCCCTCCTGCCGACCATTCTCGGACCAGCTCCCGTGCGAGAGAGTCGTACTCGTGTCGAAACACCACCCACTTGCTCGAGGCGCCCACGTGGCTGAACCTCCTCACGGACTGGAGTTCCCCGTCGTTCCACACGTACACGTTGAGTTCCAGGTCGTCCGGCAACGCTCCGAGGGCGGCGTTCAGTGCGTGCGTCTTGCCGGTGCCCCCGGCGCCCACCACGACCAGGCACGACTTGGCTTCGCTAAGGAGGAAGTCGAGGATGATCCGTGTCTTCTCCACGGACGTCTCGCATGTCTCGCGCATCTCTGTGTCTGACATTGGTGATTCGGACATCGCGATTAAAGTAGATTGTCACACACGACGTCACTTTATACTACAAAATGGCCCGTCCAGCAAAGAAACCTCCTTACATGACGCAATGCACATCAACAAAGACCCCGTGTTCTTTTGGACCACGGTACCGGGGAAGAGGCGATCGCTTAAGTGCGGCTGGTCCTTCAATGGACACTCTCGAAAGTACACCCAAGTCAGCGACCATTCTTAACGCCAATTTTCTAACGGCGATGTCGTACATTTATTTCCATCTGATATATGTTTCATTTTACTGTTCCGCCGACTGTAGTGGGTGTGTCCCACTTTATTTGAGAACAACTGTACATTACAAATTATGGTGTAAATGGAATAATAGATCATTCAATGAGAACAACAGTTGTTACAGTTATTGTAACAACATGCGAGAACACGTTCGCCCATTTTCATTTGAGCGTGTAGCATTCAGCGATACAGGAAAGATACCATCCTATATACGCATCAGTAAATCCAAAATACCCGGAGCAGGGAGGGGCCTCTTTGCTATCCGTTCGCTACCCACTGGAACACCACTCACAGAGTACCCAGGACCTGTCATCAACGAATCGAATGTGTCCTCGCGTACACGATCGGGAAAGCGAAAAAGTAAACGTGTACATGCGTACGCATTTGAGATCGCGTGCACCCCAAACGTTCTCACGCTCCAACCAGACCCATTCGATCTGAGCAAGGGAGTGGCACATATCGCAAACGATGCCATCCATCCAGAAGTGACGGGATTCTCAAACAACTGCGAATTCATACAGAAGAAGAAGGGGGAGACGGAAGAAGTGTACCTATGCACATCGAGGAAAGTGAAGCGGGGAGAAGAATTGTTCGTGGACTACTTGATGCCATACTGGATTAACGGAAAGCATCCGCACTCTGCAATGTCCAAATGGCTGAAAAAGGCCCGCAGAATTCAACACACAATGAAAGCCATGGGTGTGCGTCTCGAGCAATACATGGGAGGCGATGAATACGAAATAGTAGACCCTGACCTACGCGTATTCTGTGGAGAATGCGAACCTACAAATAAAAGAGTGATCAAATGCTGTCCTTCAGAATCCATGTACACATGCTCAGAATGCAAGAATTGCATCATTTACATGTAAAAATGAGCTTTGGCGGCTGCTTCCAGGCATGTAGCCCGCTTCCAAGCATCTGCGTTGGCCATGATCATGCGTGGAATAATGACAGAAGCCAACGTGTTTAAGATCCATTCGCGGATCCGCGATCTGGGCTGGTACTGACAGGGATGGGCGCCATGAGATATTCCTACTCTGCCCCATTGACCAGTATGTTTTTACTTAAAACGGAATGCAACTTTAATACAGTTGTTCTCAAATAATTTTGGGACACTCAGTATAATTTGAATGATATCCCCTGAAACCAGGTACAGGTCCGTGGTTCACTACAAATATTTTTTGAGGAGTCTCAGGAAGGTTTGTAATATATACAACGTGTCCAAGAGCTCACTACATAGATGGGTCAATGCTGATCAGGTGGGTAAAAGTAAGCGTTTAAAACGAAAAAGGAAAGAATTGTCCATGCTTTTACGTTCCACGATATCCAATAATATTGCAGAGAACCCCTTCATAACATGCAAGGATTTGGTCGGTATAATTTGCAAGAGTTGTAATGTGAGATTATCGATCAGTACTGCATCGAGACACATAAAACAATGTGGATTTTCTAGGAAGAAGGCGTTTCCCACAGTTCTCTACGGACATTCAAAAGAAAATGTAGAAATGTTTTGTGACAAGTACATAGAAAGCTCTAACGTTGTTTGTATCGACGAAGCAGGATTTTACGCTGGAGAACACAACAAATATGGATACAGCAAGATCGGTTCTCGATTAACTACGAAGACAATGAGTAACCTCCGTCGTGTGAAGTTCACTTTATTACTCGCTATTTCATCTCAGGGAATAATAGATTATCAGTTATTGGAGCACAATTGTAAAAAAGAAGATTTCATTAAATTCTTTAAAACTTTGGTCATCCCAAAGAAAACCACGATCGTCATGGATAATATTCGGTTTCACCATTCTTCAGAAATCAAGGATATATCCGAATGCAAAGGGTGGAAGCTTTTGTACACCCCTCCTTATTGCCCCAGAGCTAATGCGATTGAACAAATATTTGGAAGCATGAAGAGAGACTACAGGGCATCATGTCCATTGACGTCAACCTGTAATTTCGATTACTTAATGCAAATATGTTGTGTTCTAGAAATGTGGAGGTATAAAGACTTGTCAAAGTATATGATTAATACGAGAGATTGGGTTAGAGATGTTCGAGAGAAGCCTGTCTGCAGATCCAGATTACATCAAAACGTTTTCGGGGTACAATTTGTGATGGAGAATGGGATCGGCGAGTCATCATCGTTGGTACATGAGGCTGACCAACATGATGACGTTGCAGAACTTGTCGATTATGAAGGGGAGGAAGACGGGGAGTGTGCACCTGGGCGAGCGATTTGTGTGGTCAAGATGAAATTGAGTACCTTTATTCCCCATGATTGGCTTCGTAACAAGATAGACACACTGGTACTGGACATGAACAAGTTGCTTGGAGAGGGTTATATTTTCGCAAATTTCCACATTGCTCGTCTTTTTGAGAATGGTATCGCTGTCCCTCCTGTAAATCGCAACTTCTTCTACCGGTGCCTTATTGCAGTCAGTACCAACAAATGTAATGGGTCGACTCTTGGCGAAGACTTCGAGAGTAGTCGGCTTCTGTTCGACTTGTTAAGAGAGCCGGGGCAATCCAAAGTTGACATTCGGGGGAGCGTGAAGAACCAGATCATTGCAGACCTGTCTATTCTCATGGCCACAATGGCCTCTAACCATCTTTGGACCAACCTTGAGCGACGCATAACGACTTACTTGAAGTGGAAGTACCCACAGATTGCAAAGCGCCTGCGGTCGGACATCGTGGCTGCATTGATCAAGTGCCCTACAAAGAATCTCGACGTCATCTTCAAGATGAGCCCTCATACAACAAAGCTGCCAACCAAGCTTCCAACATCTAGACTTCGATCGGCAAAAAGTGCAGTTGCTCTTGCGAAGAAGAGGGTCGGTAGGAAAGAACCAGAAGGATCCCCTTTGCGTGTTAGGTTGACTAAACTTCAAGAGAGGCTTGAAAAGTTGAGCGAAGCTTGGCTCTCCTCGAAGAACCTTAGGGTGGACGCAGATAACGCGAAACGCTTCTTTGCACGCGAAGTGGCATTCTGTCTCAGGGGGGTTCTACCTTTACCATCCGGAAACACTTTTGCGTCTCGGGCTCACATGACCCTGCCTCTGTACCACAAGATATTGTCGGAGACCATCGAAGAAAAACGAAAAACGAAAAACGAAAAACATCGCACATTCTCGTTGTTGCCTTACAAATCTGGATTCACTCTGTCGCACATTCCGATTTCTAAAATGGCCTTTTTCTATATGGTCAACGAGTGCCACTTTGATTCATGCAAGGCAGACGTTGCTTCCAAAAACCATCAAGGAATATGGGAGCGCTTCGCAAACCTCAAGAAAGTGGAGACAGTTTCTCGGAAGTTCGGTTACCGCATTGTGACAGACGGCTTTGCAGTCAGCATCTTGATGAATAAGCCTACGTGTCTGACATGTTCGATGCCTGCAGACGCGTTCTCTACGCGGGCGCATGAGTACGTGACAACAGACGAGGGTGGCATTGTATCCTTCCTTGACAATGTGGTCGTGGCTGCGGTAGACCCGGGTGTTACTGATATCGTGACTGTAACAGGACTCAACGGAGGTACCAGATCGTACAGCTCGGCGCAATATTATCGCAAGGGTCTGATCTTCAAGTCTCAGCGTCAAACTGACGTTTGGAACCTCGAGACGGCTGATATCGTCAGTGGTATCATTCCGGATAGAGACTCTTCGAGTTCTGAACAGATTGGTGCGTACGCCAGATTCTACATGGGTGCCGCCCCAATCCTTCTTGCCCATCGTGCTTCCAGGGGGTACCGAAACCTCCGCTTTCGAAGGTACTGCAAGAAACAGAAATGGATGCGGTGGCGGATCATCGTCCTTTTATCTGTCTGTCTGTGTGTGCGTGCGTGCAGCAATGGATAACAGAGCTCAATCCAATACATTTTATGTTTATTTTTTTATATCGAGGCCAAATTATATGGTAGGATAAATTATACGGTCTCTTTAAACGAAATGGGTAGAGACCATTAAACCTACCCAATCAATTGGGTTCAAGGGTCACCGGTAAGGGTGTCCCACAATGCATATTTTTCTTTTATTCTCCTCATCATCCTCTTCATTCGCACACAACCCTACTCTTTCCTTTCTTCCATCTACAAATAACGCAAAATACATACACACGCGAATATCTATCCCTCTCTTTCTCTTTCTCTATCTTTCTATCTCGCTCTCTCGCTCTTTCCACACGCCACACAGACGGATATGTAAAGCCTTCTTTTGAGATTGGAGTCATTGCCACATCCACGTATGCGCGAAGAAAATAGTCTTCATCGACGCGATGCCGACACAACCATGGCGATCGCTTCAATGGATATTCTCGTTAACATCTTGCAATTTGTTTGTTGATTCACAATCGTATTGGTGTTCCACTGCCCCGTGGATTTCTACACCTTTAGGTTACACCGTACACGAAGCGGTTTCATTTTAGTATTCCGTCGACTGTAATGTAAAAGAATGGTCCCACTTTACTTTATTTGAGTATAAATAAATAATGAGTTGGGATTTTATAAAAGGCTATAGACCATTTTATAATAAAATTATAATAACTATAAACCATCCTGTGCGCTTGCATGCATTGTACACACATGTTTATAGAACATGCATTCGCACACGCGATCATCGTTAATCCTAACGCTTCCCCATGACATTCTTGATCGTATTGCCCTATTATCTTCCAACCCCAAGATTGTATTAGTGTGTAAAACTCTGTGCAAAAGATTTTCTGGATGGCCCCTTACCGGACTGATCCAACCACCACAGCGAGTTGGAGAGATGATGGCGAAAGGGGGGCGCGCCGACCTTCTAGCAGTATGCTTGGTGTCCAATCCTCTTGTACAGGTTAAGGGCGTACAATTGAGGGCGAACCAAAATGAAAACAAGCTTCTCTATGTGGCTGCCAAGGCCGGTCACGCAGATGTCTGCAAGCTGCTCATGGATCCAGCGGTGGCTGGAATTGAGTTCAGGGCCCGGGCTAACTCTGTCAACAGCTTGGCATTGCGTGAGGCTGCCGATGAAGGTCACGCAGATGTCTGCAAGCTTCTCATGGATCCAGCGGTGGCTGGACTTCAGTTCAGGGCCCGGGCGAACTCTAGCGACAGCAGTGCCTTGTGGGCGGCTGCCAAGGCAGGTCACACAGATGTCTGCAAGCTGCTGATGGATCCAGAGGTGGCTGGAATTGAGTTCAGGGCCAGGGCGAACAACAGCGACAGCTTGGCATTGTGGGCCGCTGCTAGAGAAGGTCACGCAGATGTCTGCAAGCTGCTCATGGATCCAGCGGTGGCTGGACTTGAGTTCAGGGCACGGGCGAACTCTACCGCCAGCAGTGCCTTGTGGGCGCCTGCCAAGGCAGGTCACACAGATGTCTGCAAGATGCTCATGGATCCAGAGGTGGCTGGACTTGAGTACAGGGCCAGGGCGAACTCTAGTGACAGCATGGCCTTGTGGGCGGCTGCCATGGCTGGTCACGCAGATGTCTGCAAGCTGCTGATGGATCCAGAGGTGGCTGGAATTGAGTTCAGGGCCCTTGCTAACTCTAGCGATAGCATGGCATTGTGGGCCGCTGCTAAGGACGGTCACGCAGATGTCTGCAATCTGCTGATGGATCCAGTGGTGGCTGGAATTGAGTTCAGGGCTAGGGCGAACTCTACCGACAGCAGGGCCTTGCGTGAGGCTGCCAAGGCAGGTCACGCAGATGTCTGCAAGCTGCTGATGGATCCAGAGGTGGCTGGAATTGAGTACAGGGCTAGGGCGAACTCTACCGACAGCAGGGCCTTGCGTGAGGCTGCCAAGGCAGGTCACGCAGATGTCTGCAAGCTGCTCATGGATCCAGAGGTGGCTGGACTTGAGTTAAGGGCCCGCGCGAACTCTGTCAACAGCTGGGCCTTGCGGCTGGCTGCGAAGGTAGGTCACGCAGATCTCTGCAAGCTGCTGATGGATCCGAAGGTGGCTGGAATTGAGTTCAGGGCCAGGGCGTACACTTTCGACAGCAGAGCATTATGGGCGGCTGCCAAGGCAGGTCACGCAGATGTCTGCAAGCTGCTGATGGATCCGAAGGTGGCTGGAGTTGAGTTCAGGGCCCGGGCGAACTCTGTCAACAGCTGGGTCTTGCGGCTGGCTGCGAAGGCTGGTCACGCAGATGTCTGCAAGATGCTGATGGATTCAGATGCGGCTGGCACCGAGTACAGCTGAGTTGAGACAACCAACGTCTGTGTCTTTTTGATCAGACTTCCAATGGCCTCAAAAACCCTTTGTTACACTCAGACCGGTCAATAATGTTACAGTATATTGAATCAATTACAATTCTCTATGTACAACTTGGACAGACGGTCGATTGTGGTACACATGTACACATTGCTGCAAAGTTTGAGGAGAGTGGCTATACTTGCGAATGTAAGCCACATGACAGTCTCGATTTGATTGGCGACGTTATGAAACATATAATTGCAAACGGTATGCAGATAAAAACTTCAACCAAGTGGCCATGCCGCTCTGGTTCAGGGAGGGATTGGAAGGCAGTCATGGGGTTGGGGGTTGATCCATTGCGTCATGGAGTTGTACATGATAATTGGATTAATAGGGAATGGTACTACTTTGCCTCCTGGTATCACCGGATTATTAATCGGTAAATAGATACTTGTTCAAGTGCAGTTTATGTTTACTGCAAATTCTAAGAAAGTGCAGCTCAGTTGAATGTAGTCCGAATAAGTTAGCAAATCGGAGGGCTGTCTCGATACTATGTGGACGCGTTTGACTCATGTTATTAATTGCATGCAAGAAATCATTTTCTTTGAACACCAGCAATCTCCCCGGTTCTCTAGTTGTTTGCATGTAAGGTAAATCAACTTGTATTTCGTTGAAGTCTTCACATATCTCCCTGTTCAGATCGACATGTATGTAGCAGTCTTGACGAGAAACAACTCTATCTATATCAGACACGGGGTGAGTGGATGCCTGAATAACCAAGCGACAATCGTTCATATTAGTTTTCTTTTTATAATTATCATCGCCTTATGCTTTTTGACCTGATTTACTTAAACCCATTAAGCAAAATAGTAGTGAGTAAGATTAAATTTACAAATTTACGGGTGTTCCGTTGAATTTAAGCTACCCGTATATCCTCGAACCTATGAATTTCTTACCAAACATCCGGGGGCCCGGGGGACATGTAGTAAGAAAGACAACGAATTCTCCATAGGGGTATCATAGGGGTCAACTCCCCAGGGGATGCTGTCCTTTACGAACAGGGATTTTCTGTTCGAACAGCCTTCAGGAAGATGCCAGCTGCCCCCACAATGTCTCTGTCGCAGGTGAATTGACAGTTCTTGCAGGTGTATGTCTCTCCACACTTGTTCAAGAAACCGCACATAGGGCATGTCTGACTTGTGTAATGCTCAAGCACATGCAATAACACTGTCCCGTACTCTTCACACTTCTCCTTCAGCCGATTGAACAGCACAGAGTGGCTCAAAGTCAGCATCTGACGGGCAACCTTGGTTGTTAGCTCCCGTTCAGCACTGATTGTCATCTTCGCCGTCTCCAATTGAGGTACCAACAACACATCGTAGCGAGCGGCCAAGAAATTTGTTGTCTGGTCCCTAAATTCTTTCTTGAGGTAAAAAATTGTCTTCCGAATGCGAATCATCAGCTTCTTTATCTTCATCCTCTCTTTTGATCGTAAGGTTTTCTCAGTATCCAACCTTGACTGCAGCTTGTCATGAACCAGCAGGAGTTTGACAAGGTCGGATGCCTGTCCCTGACCAAGCATGAAGGATTCCTCATTCTCAGGTGAGTACGTGACCATTGTCTTTCGGACGCCTGGGTCGATGGAGGCAGTTGCAACCTTGTCTGGATTGACAGGCTTCCGCTCTGCCCTTCTGTCCCTAGCAGCGACAGACAATACGAGGAAATATTCGCCGAAGCGGGATTTTTGGACCTTCGGATCGTGGGTCGGGTTTTCCTCAGGCATCAACTTATGGAGTTGTTTGCTACCGAAGTAGCGCATGTTGCCCAATATTTCTTTGAAGATGAAGAGTTTGTCGCCATCCTTGGAAACGTTCTTCTGATCCATCTCAATGACCCAACCCCTCTCAAGCTCTGTCTTCTTCCGTCTGAACGGAGCTGAAAACTGCTTGATGTTACCTGCTTTCAGATTCGAAAAGCAAGCCTTGATGTTTGCCAATGCAGACTTGATTGCGCTTTGGCGTACGCTTTTGGGGCATTGAAGCAACCATTGGCGATTCTTGAAGTACGGGTTTGGCATCTTCCCCTCCCCCCTCACTTTGTTCGTCACATACCTGTCTCGAATTCGGAAGACAGACTTGTGAGTGCTCCCGACGCCCAACCGTGCTGCCACCGCCTTGTTGTACATGAACCGGCTGCACCCCGCAAACTCTGCCAGCATCGATTTCTGAGCCTTGGTTGGGTTCAGCTTCAGCTTTAAGGTCCTCAACTTGGGTTTGGCATTTGACTTTGTAGCGTCTTCGACCGTTCCATCGGTAACTATATACTTGAACGATGGACATGAGGTCTTTTCCAAGCTCGTCTTCAGGGGCTCTGTCTTGGTGATCGAGAACGATGATCGAGTAGGAGTGCTGTGAGCAAATCCATTAAATGAGCTCGAAACCAAACCTTGCGTGCCTGTCTTTGGAAGCCACAACAATTGACGATACATGTCCTGCCGTGACGAGTCCCAATACTCGTAAAAGTCCAGGGCGCTTGAAGTTGAGCCCTGATCCGACGTCCTTGACTTGCTCGCATCCGGAATGTTTGTCAGAAATATGGGTTTGCAAGAACAATTGCTGTCTGAGCAGGTCGTGTTGTTGTTTGTGTGAGGACACACGTGCGTAGAGAATGACTTGACGACTGCTGGTTTTTTTTTCCTGCTCGATGAGGTAGCCTTGGATGCTGCTTGGGTCAAAGAGACGTTGGTTGCCTGGAGTCCGGATCGTGCCATTATCTGCCCATCGACGGAGGACGGTCCTGGAGACACCAAGGGCATCGGAGGCCTTGCCAATTTTACAGAAGCTTTGGTTGCCATACATGGCATTCTGATATTTAGTACATGCAAATTCCTTATACACTGTTAGATTTACTTATTTTCGGAAAGCAAACGAGTCAACTGTTGCAACCTTTCATACCATATCACATTTTAGTGAACGTGTTAGCCAATTCAGTCCATGACTTGCAATCGGCAGGGTGTCGCATGTCTCGTCCAATGAAATTAATTGTGAGTTGGTTAGGCGAACGGAGGAAACATGATCGGATAACGCACGCACGGCGGCGGATGTCGAGGTGATGCTGTTGATGTTGCTGGCCACGCACCCACTCGCACTCGTATTGTCACGACACATGACGCATCATCCATCCTCACACAGCCTTACACACGCGAATCTCTTCTGTCCAACTGCGACTCATTCAATGCGCCGAACGAACCAGAATTCGCCCCCCCGTACACACACGTGGTGGTGGTGCAATGCATTTGTTCAGGCCAACAAAAATGGGGAGACGTTGATTCATTTTGTTCGTCCACCGAGTGTAGAGACATATCGACAAAACGGAAGAAAAAGTCCAATGATCGACACTTTGCAATATAGTGTGTTGCACGGAGTATTATGTGCACTGGGTCCTGCAGACAGTGTCCGGTTGGCATCATGCTCGAAATCTCTTAACCATTCCGTTATGAGTTTGGCAAGTCTTGAGACTTTGATACCAATACTACGGGAGCGATTGAAGGAGGCTTGTTGGTCACTATTACAAGCTATATGGGTATTGTGTTGGAGTCAAAAATACACTTGCCAGTTCCATATCGAGCGCGAATTCGATGATAACATTCACTTACACAGATAAGATGTTACACGAATGTGATTATTTCGTCATGGGTGCACCTGAAACAACGATGTATCGCTTTCAAGCTTTGATTAGGGAAACTGTGGTCAACAACATGAAGATGTTTGGAGAAGTCTTCGACAGGTACATCATCCATACAAATGCACGGCTGCAGAGAAAGGGCAATCGCCCAACAATCCGTGCGAAGAAGATTGAAAAACATTTCGCTAGATGCGCCGAACAATTATCACGAGTCGCCCAAACCATGAGTTCAGATACTACAGTCGACGGAATACTAAAATGAAACCGCCTCGTGTACGGCACACCTTACGGTGTAGCAACCCACTGGGTTGGGTGGGTGGTGAACGTTTTGGTCACGCGAAATTGCTATCCAAAGGACGTACCAGCAGACTGCCGCTGGGCGAAGGCGGACCTGCAAGACTCGCTGCTACCGGTGCTCAGGAGCATCGTGCAGCGAATGAGCAGGGTGAACCCGGCAGAAGCAAGCAAGTACGAGGACGACGACGCCTTCCTCCAGGGAGGCGCCGGCTCCGTCACCTTCAGAGCCATGCAGGGCATGGCACTGCATAGCCGGACCTGCGTCAGGGTCCTCTCGGAGAGGGGCGTGCCGCTGCAAGAGGAACTACGGACGCACTGTCAAGATTCACAATGGCCATGTACTCGGGGCCAGCCACATCTGGATCCATCAAAAGCAAGCAGACATCGGCGTGACCAGCCTTCGACAGAGTTCGCCCGGGCCCTGAACTCAATTCCAGCAACCTCTGGATCCATCAGCAGCTTGCAGACATCTGCGTGACCTGCCTTGGCAGCCGCCAACAATGCTCTGCTGTCTCTAGAGTTCGCCCTGGCCCTGAACTCAATTCCAACCACCGCAGGATCCATGAGCAGCTTGCAGACATCTGCGTGACCGGCATTCGCAGCCAGCCACAATGCCCTGCTGTTGACAGAGTTCGCCCGGGCCCTGAACTCAATTCCAACCACCGCAGGATCCATCAGCAGCTTGCAGACATCTGCGTGACCTGCATTCGCAGCCGCCCCCAAGGCCCAGCTGTCGTTAGAGTTCGCCCGTGCCCTGAACTCAATTCCAGCCACCTCTGGATCCATCAGCATCTTGCACACATATGCGTGACCTTCCTTCGCAGCCAGCCACAAGGCCCTGCTGTTGAGAGAGTTCGCCCTAGCCCTGAACTCAATTCCAGCCACCGCTGGATCCATAAGCATCTTGCAGACATCTGCGTGACCTTCCTTCGCAGCCAGCCACAAGGCCCTGCTGTCGCTAGAGTTCGCCACGGCCCTGTACTCAGGGCCAGCCGCCTCTGGATCCATCAGCAGCTTGCAGACATCTGCGTGACCTGCATGGGCAGCCGCCATCAAGGACCAGCTTTCTCTAGAGTTCGCCCTGGCCCTGAACTCAATTCCAGCCACCGCTGGATCCATGAGCAGCTTGCAGACATCTGCATGACCTTCCTTGGCAGCCACATAGAGAAGCTTGTTTTCATTTTGGTTCGCCCTCAATTGTAGGGCCCCCTGAACCTGGACAAGAGGATTGGACACCAAGCATACTGCTAGAAGGTCGGAGCGCCCCCCTTTCGACATCATCTCTCCAACTCTCTGTGGTGGTTGGATCAGTCCGGTAAGGGGCCATCCAGAAAAACTTTTGCACAGAGTTTTACACACTAATACAATCTTTGGGTTGGAAGAGAATAGGGCAATACGACCAAGAATGTCATGGGGACACGTAAGGAGTGAAAACGATGATCGCGTGTGCGACTGCATGTTCGATGAACATGTGTGTACAGGATGGTATAAATAAACAATGAGTTGGGATAAACCCTTGGTTGCACTTGCCTGGCGGTATCTGCAAGCGGTGAGTGTAAGAGGAACTTGCCTGGCGGTATGCATTATCACGCTGCGGCTGCTGTCGAGATGTTGATACCCACCAACCACTCACTCATTCTCACGCGCGCACGCACTCTATCACACGCAAACGGCGGAACACTGTCGAATGTATTAGATAAATGAAGAAACTCCTTTATGTTGTTCTGAAATAAAGTGGGAATTATCAAATATGTCGGGAAATGGCAAGTATGAAAGAGAGGAATCGCGGGACCCCACGGAGTGGGGCAGGGGAATTCAGCTGCGGACTTTTCTCAACAACTGTATTACTCAAGGCATTTTGGTACACAACACTTCCAGAGCCTGGAAAAACAACTTTTGGTCCTCGGCAGAGAGCGCCTTCACGACCACAGAAATACATCCGGTATTGAAAACAGTAGACAGTGTCAGCCCTAGCTTGAAGCCTCTCTCCCCACCCAAGCCCACCCCTATGGCTGGCAGCAGAATCGTTTCCAAAAGCTGCACCACTCGCTCTCCTCGAGCTCCTGCCTCAAACTGCTTGGCAAACCCTTCTACAACAACATTGGCCCAGACCTCCCAAACATGCGCCATGCCAGCAGATGCCTCCTCCGGCGCACTAAAACCAGACTTGGATTGCTGATCCCCTTGCCTTCTCATTCGCCGCTCACTGTCATATTCCTTGCGGCTTTCGGTGTTCATCAACACGTTCTTCGCTTGCAGAATAACTCGTGTGCGGAGGGCAGCTGCTGTTCGTTCATCTTCAGATGCCAAAGGACCTAGCTTGTCGGGATGAACCCTGACCACTTGAATGCGAAACGCCCTCAGAATTTCTTGATCAACAGCACCCTCATCAATGTCTAAAACATCGTACAGATCTGGAAACACATCACCCCAGTCCATCATCTGCTGAGGCCAGCATATGTTTTTAGGATGCGATCGAAACCAATCTATCAATTGATCATATTGCAACGTGCATATAGCACGAACGTAATACGTATGCATTTTTCAGGTATTACCTACCGCTCTCATTATTTTTATGGCAAGGCAAACACACCAAGCAAATTGTTTTCGGGGGGTAGATTTTTGCAGGGCTTTTTGTAGTTGTTTTCGGGGGTAGCTTTTTCCCGATCTGTCTCATTCCATTGAGTTTAACTGTTTTCAGGTGCATAAAAGGGTTCTAAGTTCATGATGTCAACTGCGGCCGCTGCAACGCTGGCAGAGAAGGCGTGTTGTCATCATATCACTGTAGTTCATTGCACAATGTGGACGTGCGGTTGCTTACTACCACTGAGTATCAGATTGATGCTAGCTTCTTCAAGGATTAGACGCTGCTCTGGACACGGTGATTTCAAGACTGCTACTAGGGCATTTCTAGTTTTGCTCGAGACAGCCACACCGTATGCTGTTTCACCTGTGATTATGCGCAAAGCATCAAAGGGGGTTGCGAGGATGCTACAGTTTTACAACAAAATTACGACTGAGCTTACATTGGACATGAACGGTGTTTCTTGCTTGATCGCCAGCATGCCCACCGTCTTTCTGAGCACTGCGCTTAATGCGTGTGGTCGGCAGGTCAGCATAGGTACCGACAAGGTCAGCCCACAGTTCCACCAGCTGTACACCCACATGTTCATTCGGACATGTAATGAGCGTACACATGAACACTGTCATCTGGTGGGACTGGTCAGTCTCTTCATTGCAACTCGTTCCCAGTCCCAGATGCTTGCCGTCATAGATGCACTCAGTCAAGACGGTCTTGGAAATCTGTTTCGACTTTTAGCTGAACTACCAGCTAAGATACCCATACCATGCATCGATGTGTTCATCCATGTGGCCAATGAATGTGTAGCGACAGCACATCTGCCAGCAGGGGTGGAGGATCTCTTTATCCGGTCCGCGATTGCAATCCTGCTAGACAATGAGACAGCGGGGGCCACTGTTGCATCAATTTCAAAAACGATGCTGCGTGTAGCAATAGCCGAGCCTTCTTACGCCCAGGCCATGGCAACAGCACTTGAACCGCACATGGCTGTCGCGCCAACGCTTAAGCTTGCTCGTGATCTGCTTCTGAATCCATGCTCTATTCATTTGCCCGATTATGCACTGAGACAATTGGGGATGCGCCAGTCTCTTCATGACAGGGTACGCATATTATGCGAATTGATAACCTTGGATGTCCCTGCGGAAGCAGTGCTACCACTCACGCAGACACTGCCCTCGCATAGTGGTGGTAGGTTAGTGGACATAAACGGCGTGGATGGACTGCAAAATAGACTTTGCGACCATGTGTGCGATACAAGTAAAGCGAAAATTCAGGCGGCTACAAATTTGTTGTGTGAAATGGTCAACCAACATGGAGCGCACCATCCTGGTGCCCAACTCCTTGTATGGCTCTGCACAGTTGCTGTAGAGTTCAAGCCAAGTATCGACCGTATCAGCACCGCTATGGGAATACGCATCCTTTTTAGCAGCAGCTTCGGCTACTCACACATGGTCACAATGACTAACTTGGGCATTGGTAACTTAGCATGCGTGTATCCTCAACACAGTTGGGTAAACGGCGACGACGATATGCACTGTTGGATGCTCTTTTACGAATAATTTTCGTACACTGCAAAAGCAGTCAAAGCGAACGGAGGAAATGATCGGATAACGCACGCACGGCGGCGGATGTTGCTGGCCACTCGCACTCGTATTGTCACGACACATGACGCATCATCCATCCTCACACAGCCTTACACACGCGAATCTCTCCACGGATCCAGGGAGGCGCCGGCTCCGTCACCTTCAGAGCCATGCAGGGCATGGCACTGCATAGCCGGACCTGCGTCAGGGTCCTCTCGGAGAGGGGCGTGCCGCTGCCAGAGGAACTACGGACCACTGTCAAGATTCACAATGGCCATGTACTCGGGGCCAGCCACATCTGGATCCATCAAAAGCAAGCAGACATCGGCGTGACCAGCCTTCGCAGCCACCATCAAGGCCCAGCTGTCGTTAGAGTTCGCCTGGGCCCTGAACTCAATTCCAGCAACCTCTGGATCCATCAGCAGCTTGCAGACATCTGCGTGACCTGCCTTGGCAGCCGCATACAATGCCCTGCTGTCGATAGTGTACGCCCTGGCCCTGAACTCAATTCCAGCCACCGCTGGATCCATCAGCAGCTTGCAGACATCTGCGTGACCTGCATGGGCAGCCAGCCACAATGCCCAGCTGTCTCTAGAATTAGCCCGGGCCCTGAACTCAAGTCCAGCCACCGCAGGATCCATGAGCAGCTTGCAGACATCTGCGTGACCTGCATTCGCAGCCGCCCCCAAGGCCCAGCTGCCGTTAGAGTTCGCCAGGGCCCTGAACTCAATTCCAGCCACCTCTGGATCCATCAGCATCTTGCACACATCTGCGTGACCTTCCTTCGCAGCCAGCCACAAGGCCCTGCTGTTGAGAGAGTTCGCCCTAGCCCTTAACTCAATTCCAGCCACCGCTGGATCCATAAGCATCTTGCAGACATCTGCGTGACCTGCATTGGCAGCCACCTGCAAGGCCCAGCTGTCGCTAGAGTTCGCCACGGCCCTGTACTCAGGGCCAGCAACCTCTGGATCCATCAGCAGCTTGCAGACATCTGCGTGACCTGAATTGGCAGCCTCACGCAAGGCCCTGCTGTCGCTAGAGTTCGCCCTGGCCCTGAACTCAATTCCAGCCACCGCTGGATCCATGAGCAGCTTGCAGACATCTGCGTGACCTCCATAGGCAGCCACACGCAAGGCCCAGCTGTCGACAGAGTTAGCCACGGCCCTGTACTCAATTCCAGCCACCGCTGGATCCATCAGCAGCTTGCAGACATCTGCGTGACCTGCATTGGCAGCCAGCCGCAAGACCCAGCTGTTGACAGAGTTCGCCCTGGCCCTGAACTCAATTCCAGTCACCTCTGGATCCATCAGCAGCTTGCAGACATCTGCGTGACCTCCATAGGCAGCCTCACGCAAGGCAAAGCTGTTGACAGAGTTAGCAAGGGCCCTGAACTCAATTCCAGCCACCGCTGGATCCATCAGCAGCTTGCAGACATCTGCGTGACCGGCCTTGGCAGCCACATAGAGAAGCTCGTTTTCATTTTGGTTCGCCCTCAATTGTAGGGCCCCCTTAACCTGTACAAGTGGATTGGACACCAAGCATACTGCTAGAAGGTCGGAGCGCCCCCCTTTCGCCATCATCTCTCCAACTCGCTGTGGTGGTTGGATCAGTCCGGTAAGGGGCCATCCAGAAAATCTTTTGCACAGAGTTTTACACACTAATACAATCTTTGGGTTGGAAGAGAATAGGGCAATACGACCAAGAATGTCATGGGGACACGCAAGGAGTGGAAACGATGATCGCGTGTTCGACTGCATGTTCGATGAACATGTGTGTACAGGATGGTATAAATAAACAATGAGTTGGGATAAACCCTATAAACCCTTGGTTGCACTTGACTGGCGGTATCTGCAAGCGGCACTTGCCTGGAATGAAAGCGGCAAGCTGTAAGAGCCACTTGCCTGGCGGTATCTGCAAGCGGTGAGTGTAAGAGGAACTTGCCTGGCGGTATGCATTATGTTATCACGACACATGCCGCATCCTCACACACGCGTCGCGGCGGCTGCTGTCGAGATGTTGATACCCACCAACCACTCACTCATTCTCACGCAAACGGCGGAACACTGTCGAATGTATCAGGCATGCCCAATCCTTGTGTATTGCTGGAGGTACGATCGCCGGGAATCATAAAGGACCTCCTCGCCCCGAGCATGCATATTCTCCTCACCATCCTCTTCACTACTGCGTTATTATGCACATAATAATGGTTTAAACGGCGCGCATTGGGATATCATAAGAGCAGCTCGACAGCGATCATGGCGCACATGACAACCAATGTCGTGTACGCGTTGGTTGAGCACAAGTTCATTCAGAAAGATGAGATCGTCGTCAAGGTGGGCAGGACGTCGAAGCCCTTTGGTCAGCGACTTTCTCAGTACCCGAAGAACTCAAAGATGATATTCGCAATCCACGTACTTAATCCGCATGCTTGTGTGGAGGCTGAGACTGCCCTGCTCCGGTACCTTAGCGGAGACCCTCGAGTCAAGCACCGTCTAGACGTTGGATACGAGTACTACCAACTTGACGCGGGTGATGCAGGTGCCGTCTTTCGGGAGATGGCCGATGTCGTATTCCAGTACGTGTGGACAGGTGGCGTCGACAACCTTGATTGCTGCACCGAGGACGTGCCACCCATCTTTGATGTTGTTGAGCGAGAGAAGGAGAGAGATAAAAACAATTTCAACAACTCTTTGTTCGTCTCAAAAAGTTTGCTTACAAATTCACGTCGTTTTCGATTTACACCAAAGCGTTTCCACCTCCACAGAGTAGAACGACTGATGTTCGTAAACACGGAAGTTTTTAACACACCCAAGTCAGCGACCATTCTTAACGCCAATTTTCTAACGGCGATGTCGTACATTTATTTCCATCTGATATATGTTTCATTTTACTGTTCGACTGTAGGAAGAGTTTGAGCATCCCGGCAAGCTCACGGTGTCAAGGAGCCCGCACCAAGCTGCCATGGATGATGTCATGTGTAGCGTTTTTTCACGGACCCAACGTCTTGCGCATCGTGGCAGACAACATGGGTTTCGAATACCGAAATAAATAGCTTGGTTTTACATAAGCGCAAACCCCAACATAACGTGGGATATTATACGAGATAATCCATATAAAATATGATTACAGCGGAAATAAATAGCCACATCTCGAGACGGGTCAAATGTATGGAACACAAGTGGAATTGGTGTTTATTGAGTTATAATCCATGTTTGACGCTGGAAGTTATCGAATGCTATCCAGACAAACCATGGAATTGGTACTGGGTCAGCAGAAACCCCTGCATAACATGGGATATTATACAAGCCAACCCAGATAAACCATGGGACTGGCGTGGATTGAGCGCAAACCCAAATTTCATATGGGATATTATTAAAGCCAACCCTGATAAACAATGGGACTGGCGTGAATTTAGCGCAAACCCACATATCACATGGGATATGATACAAACCAACCCAGATAAACCATGGGATTGGTATAATATCAGCAAAAACCCTAGCGTCAAATGGTTTATTGTCAAAGCCAACCCCGACAAACCATGGAACTGGTGTGGATTGAGCGCAAACCCCAGCATCACATGGGAGATTATACAAGACAACCCTGATAAACCATGGGATTGTTTTTTTATTAGCAAAAACCCCAATCTCACATGGAATATTATACAATCCAACCCAGATAAACAATGGAATTGGAACTGGATCAGCGCAAACCCCAACATCTCTTGGGATGGTGTACAAGCCAACCCTGATAAACCATGGGATTGGTACTGGATCAGCGCAAACCCCAATATCACATGGGATATTGTGCAATCCAACCCCGACAAACCATGGAATTGGACCTGGATCAGCGCAAACCCCAATATCACTTGGGATATTATACAAGCCAACCCCAACAAAAAATGGATTTGGTACTGGGTCAGCAGAAACCCCAACATCACATGGGATATTATCCAAGCCTACCCCGACAACCCATGGGATTGGTACTGGATCAGCAAAACCCTACATATCCCATGTGATATTATCAAAGCCAACCCCGACAAACCATGGGATTGGCGTGGATTGAGCGCAAACCCCAATATCACGTGGGATGTTATCGTAGAAAACCTCGATAACCCATGGAATTGGTATGAGTTGAGCTCAAACCCCAATATGTTGTTATCTACCCAAGACATTTGCGATATCATACGTAGATGTAGAGCAGCAAGAACCATTCAGAAAATATGGCGATACGTCAATACAAACCCGAGTTATAATGTATGTCAACACAGGCTCTTTAGGGAATATAATGAAATGGTTTATTATTAAATTATTATTATCTTTTCAAATCGGGCCACTCAAAATCGTACTCCTCGTCCACACGACGCCACGGTGGCTTGCGCAGCCTCATCAATGCGGATCATGTAGTCGAGTCAGCCACTCGTCTGTATATCCCGGTGTCTCACATGCAGAAGCAGGGGGCACACAAGCCAAGCTCACCTATTCTCTATGCATGACGAATGCAGGTTGAAACAAATAACCTCGCATCTCGTTGTTTGCCCCCACAAGATGCAAGGAGGATCCGTTGAACACACGCATGTGGCCGCGAATGGCGTCCTCAATCCCAGAGTAACAACATTGAATGTACCTGGTATCCATGATACTGCCGATCGCTTTCACAAATGCATTCAGTGTTTGCGAGTCCAAGACAGCGTCATCGGTTGCAAAGATGAACATGCACCGTCGAAGTTGGTTGTTGTTATTGATCCCTCTCAGTGGGTTGAGGCCATCGGAAGGCCTCGCACCGCAAAATAACATGAAAGGCAATACTGTTCCTCTGTGATGCATTGTCGCATGTGACACATCCTCCAGTGACACCTTCGCACCGTTGGTCAGAACGAGCTGACCGGAGGATCCATGACCACACAAGACGATCACGAGCACCGAGTCATCATGTGAGTTTGCCACGTGATCATCAAACAGATCCATCAGATCCACCTTCTTCAAGTGCCCCGGAAGCACAACGACATGAAAGTCGAGTGGGTGCAAAAAGCGAACCCACGTGCTGTGATGACCTGGTATATCCAAACCATCCACATTCTTGCCCAACATGGTTCCTGCTTCACGCATGTGCACCCACAAAGTCCTCTGAATGTGATCCCTAGGAACATAAGTGTAATCCACATACAACAGAAGTGCCTTGTTTCTGGATGATGAAGAGGGAGATTCGGTTGCTGATGGATGGGGAAGAGGGAGAGTCGGTTGCTCATGTTCATGGCGGCAAAATTGATGATGATCTGCCTCTTCTTCATCATCATCATCAAACTGCGGGAGACGCCAACGCATTTCGTCAAATATTTTGACACTGAGTAAAATAAACACACGATTCTCCCTTATGTACACAATAAACTCCTGATGATGGCCCGGTCATGCCACATCATGCCACCAGCCATGCAGTGCGTGCAAGCGTACAGTCAACAATGCGGTCAACATTGAATGCGTTTCCGCGATACAGTCAGAGACAGAATTTGTGGGACAGGTTTTGCATATTTGCCAGGAGCCGAGCATTATTACAAGGTGGAACTGGATCCTTCAGCATTGACAAAATAGACATCCATTTGGAGAATTCAATTCGATACAGGGATATTCCGGATGTCCATGTTGGAACTCGCCGGTTGAAGATCGAATGCCACGGTGTACATGATCTCGATACAGTCAACGGAATACTAAAATGAATCCGCTTCGTGTACGAAACACCTTACTACTACAGTCGGCGGAACAGTAAAATGAACATATATCAGATATATCAAATGTACGACATCGCCGTTAGAAAATTGGCGTTAAGAATGGTCGCTGACTTGACCGTGAATGAATAATAACTACGAACGCATTTTCTGCTTCTGCTTTTTGTTGCTGGTGCGAGGACCAACAGAAGAAACTCTCTTATGGCCTGCGACACCACTGGACTTCACTTTTGGATACTCATGTGGATGAAGAATCCTGTCATGCAGATTGGCCATGGAGCAGCACCGTGACACCAAATTCTGGTACATGGAATGGGGGGCGCATACGTTGCCATGAAGGATAGTTTTTGCCATATTGACAACATCAGATGCACAGATCACAAGCTCAGACCGGAGAGAGTCTACTAGCTCATTACTACAGTCCTGGAGGAGAATGTTCGCCCTAGATACCAAAATATCCAGGATAGCTTTTATCTCGTCTGATAGCTGCACATCAGTCTGTGTCAACTGCCAGAGCTCTCTGATCTTTGCAATGATGATGTCTTTCTTCAGGAACTTGAATTCAGTCAGCAGCTTGCACACCTCAGGGACCAACAGCCAGAACTCACGCTTACCACTGGCCCCAGTACGATTTCCGGTATATTTGATATCATCCTTGCCGTTTCCACATAAGTCAGAGAATGGGTGATCGCAAACTCCTGATGTAGCTAGGCCACCCATTTCTGAGAAGTGCTTGCGGTTGTATGTGCTTGTAGGACTATTGTCGATCAAGAAAGTCATAATGACAGCTTTTTTGACCGCGTACACAGTAGCAGTCGTTGCAGTCGTATGCACGGGCTCCAAATGCTCCATGGGCTCCACAGACTCCACGGGCTCCACAGACTCCGCAGCAGCAGTCATGGCATCCTTAGCAGCTAAAGCTACAGCAGTCACAGATGCCACTGCAGACTCCGCAGCAGCAGCCATGGCAGCCTTAGCAGCTTCAGTTACAGCTGCAGTCACAGATGCCACAGCAGACTCCGCAGCAGCAGCCACGGCAGCCACGGCAGCCTTAGCAGCTTCAGCTACAGCAGCAGTCACAGATGACAATGCAGACTCCACAGCCGTGTTCACAGCAACCTCAGCCATAGAAGCAACAGCATCCACAAAAGCTATTTTTATTGCAGAGGCATTGGCAGCTTTACCAGTCGTAGTTGAATCCTCCTCATTGTTTGCTTGAGATGGATGGGCGCAAGGGGGCAGCATGATGATGCGTTTAATCACATATAGATACGATACGATGATGCGATGGATTATATGAGCAGGCGTGCGGGAGGGTTGATGGTGTAATGGTCAGTGAATCTCAATGTGTTCGATCGTATGTGGGAAGCTACTCTTATACTATGGTGGCTACAAGGTTTCAGGGTTTCAGGGTTTCTGGGACCTGCAAGGCGTTGCATTTTCCCCGAAGTGCGGACACATCTTTGACAGATCTGCAGGTCGATGTGTTGAAGGGACACCATGGCCGCAATCTCGGACAAAGATGTGTCCGCTCCATGCGTGGACACAATCCCGCTTCTGTCCCATCTATCCTTGGCGGGCGTTTTTTTTCCGTCTGGACGTCGGGATCCCGGCGTGATACAAAGGCGGTGTGACATGTGCGACGGTTGAGCTACTCGAGATTTCAAACATTATGTGTGCACTTGCTCATGTTTCCGCCCATGTTGCTCCCAAATAAAGTGGGACACCTTCATACATCGGTGTAAAAATCGAAGCACCAAGGAAACACAAATCCGATCCATACCATGTTTCGCAACCAGTCAAAAGCGGTTTCATTTAAGTATTCAGTTGACTGTAGATCACGGCTATCCATCCTGCAGACTCCGTATCGTTCTTTTGTCGGTACTTTCGAGAGTGTCCATTGAAGGACCAGCCGCACTTAAGCGATCGACTCTTCCCCGGTACCGTGGCCCAAAAGAACACTTATACCGTTTATTGGGATGTTTCATTTTACTGTTCCGCCGACTGTAGGAGACACAGCAGCAGCTGCCTCGGTGACCTCAGCCCGGTGGCAGAGTTCTTCGATCGCATCATCAGCAACGAACGATCTGCAGTCTGGATGATTATAAGGGGTGTCCCACTTTATTTGAGAACTGTAAGAACGAGCGCATTTGGTAATACAAGTTCTTAGAGATGCTCAACCCGATCATGTTCCGATTTTATTCTCAGGATTGGTGGCCCCCGAAGGACACGTGCATGGTGCTTTCGGGGACAGGCACCGTGATTGCCGAGGATGTCCGACTGTTATGGGATTTAGGCACATCCATCGTCATCCGTGATTGGATGGGGGAGCGTGTTTACATGAAACAATTGAACCCATGTGTCACCGCTCTTGACCCCAATACATTGTTTGCGCATACAATCACAACACGAGATAAGGTCTTTGACATCTCGTTCACCATTTTCTGGCACAACAAAGTTGAACATTGCTTGCGCCGTTGGATAAGAAGGTTTCGTAAGAGAAAGGCACGGCAAGCTGTTCGAAAGATTGAAATAACGGCTAACGAGATAAGCACAAATGCACCCTTGGTGGAGAATACCTTCACGATACCTAGAATCTTATGAATTCTGGGGGGTTTACAACACATGTTACCGTCCCGAAGATGGATATTCCTGCCATGAGGTTACCGTGCCTGATGTGCGATGTGCGATTGGCGCCGGAGGCACGATGGAGGAGGCATTTGAAGCTGCCAAGGAAAAGCTGACAGACATGGTCAGTGACATCATGTACCGCGGTGAGGCCATTCCAACGCCATCGCATCCCGTCGAGATCATCGACGGCAGACAAATAATGACAAATGATTGGAATGTCGCCGGCTTTGTTGTGACTTTCGTGGGTGTCGTGCGTGTTTCCACACTGCCAAGTTTACGGGACAAGGCCCGTATGCCACAAGATTTGGTCAGATTCCATCAAAATATTGAAGACGAGTAGAACAAAACTTGGTCTCATCCATCCTCTTGTGTATCCACATTCGAAGTGAAGACACACGTACACGAAAACGGTATTTAGACCCTTCTTTTCAGATCCGAGAAGCTTGGGTGTGCAGGGTTGGGAGGGGGGATGTTCCATCATCATGCGCTTCAAGCTTGGGATTTTCATTGAAACGCTTGGGAGGTGAAGCAAAGTGCAGGGGAGTTGCGCTCTGCGAAGCACATGCGCACTCGATCTCTTTTTGGGAGGGGAATTATAATAATGTAGAAACAATCCAATCGATTATGTATAAAGTGAAAACGATAATACAAGGCATTACTACTACAATCTCATTACTAAGACAAATCACTCAGGTAGTATGGGCACTGAAGACAATACGGGATCATCATTTACATCTGCTACTGCTTCTGATGCCCCCATGAAAAAGGGGCAGTCCATGCTATCAAAGAGGCGGTACAGACAGATAGAAGAAAAATTCAAGGAGATACTCATCGGAGTCAGCAAAGAAGAAAACGAAGGGGTCATCCTAGCAAGGCTACTCACAGAATTCAGGGAAATTATGCAGTTTGACCCGGAGGGACCAACGTATGGAGCAAGGGACACGGCAAAACAGTGCGAATACCAAAGAAACAGAAATATGGCAATCAAAGATCTGGCAAAAATAGTGAGGGAAAAGCTTAAAGAAGAATCATACAATGTTTATTAAACACCCGATATGTCATCCCTCGATGTTCTTCTGGCGGCGGCACATGTCAAGAACTTCCCTGCCCCCACAAAGGCAACCCACGGTGCTATGGACTCGCAGCATGGAAGGAATGTGGAATCCCTCTACAATATCGTGGACATTCTAGACGTACATAGAGCCAGTGGATACGATTCATGGCTGAAGGTCGGGATGGCGCTGAAGAATACAGTCGACGCAGGAACCGACACTCAGCGCCTCGATATATGGAAGTCTTTTGCAAAAAAATGCCCCGATAAGTTCTGTGACACCAAGCACGAACAGGTGTGGGCAAATCTGAAGCCGACAAATATCACTCTAGGGACACTCCGCTTCCTTGCCAAGCATGATGACCCGATGGGGTACGCCGAATGGATCCTAAAATGGGACAACGCCAACAAACAGGGCGAGGAAATCGACAAGGATCGCATCATCAAAGACCTCAAGGTAAAGCTAGAATTGGCAATTGACAACATGGTATCATTGAATGTCGTAAACGATAGCATCGAGTTCAATATTGACAACGGAGCGAAAGGAGCCATCCACAAGAACAAATACATGGTGGAGGTAGATGAAATATATTATGGATCGATGATCGACAAGTTCCCAATCCATGAAGACCCAGGGTTCATCAAGAACGTGCCTATCGACCAAGGACCATTCGAATGCGAGCTGCGGACCATGGATGGCAAAACAATTAACAGTGCCATCTTGAAGAGCACCGACGGCTTGCAAATCGCATTAATGAATATGGGAAGTGACAACCAATACGTAAATGTGAGATCCAACACGAGCAACGCAACTATCCGAGACAAGAAGGTCATCAACACAATCCATAACATGATCTTCAAGGCGCAAGAGTCCCACGCGAAGAACATGTACGGGATCACGCAGAACATCTTCCTGGTCAACACCATCAACATCAACATGAAGAGGGGAGATTATGATGATGACTCGTTTTCGTCATCAATCAAAGAGGATACGTTGGCGGAGAAGTTTATGGAGGCCGCACCAGAATTCTTCACCAGAATCAAGTGTGTGCCAAAACTCAACAGGAAAGAATGCGTAGGTGACATGTACTACTGCGACCCTGCTACCAATCGCTGGTCGAACTTAAGCAACTTGATGATAATCAAAGTAATCAAACTCGAGTTCAAATCCAAATTCCCTGCTGAGAAGAATAACAAGACGAATAAGAAGATTCGGGGGTTTGTCGACACGGTTAAGGGGCGTTCTTTGTTACTTCAAGCCATCGCACTTCTCGTCCTAGACGAAACGTTCACCGATAACCTCGATGTCAACCCTGACCTCTTTGCTGTCAACAACGGTGTATTTGACAGCTTGTCGAGGGACAACGTAGTTTTCAGAAACGTAGAGATTACCGACAATATTAGCAGGTGTGCGAAGTGGGATTACCAGGGAGAGGAGGACACACACAACCTCCAAAGATGCATCTTCGACAAACTACCGGTATCGATGACCGAGTGGAAGTCTGGTATTGCGGACAGCGCCAACCCCCTTGCCGAGTGGCTCGAGGAGGTGGTGGAGGTGACGGGGGAGTATTCGGACGTGGTGTGGGCCGGGGACCTCAAGGCCCGGTGGATAGAGTCCCACTATGGACACGCGGCAGCAGTCTTCAGCAACAGACTGGTCAAGGCATTCTTTTCTGGAAAACAGGGAATCGAGTGGAAAGATAGTGCAAGAATCGATACAATATGCAAAAAGGGAGTGATAAGGGGGTGTAAAATTGTTGGTTAGACACGATTGAATCGATAAAGGGGTGTCAACTTGTTTCACTGTACACGTACACACGCAAACGGAGGAACACAACACTCACTGTCGACGACGATCGAAAAACATCTGAGTACACGCGCAAAGAGAGGAGGAACACCAATGTCAGCCAATTAATCAGACTGAATACACAAGACACGCACGCACTCTATCACGACACATCATGCCGCATCCTCACATGCCGAGGCGGAGGCTTTCGCATACTCCTCGTACACACGACACCACGGTGGCTTGCGCAGCCTCATCAATGCTCATATTCATACAAGAGTCATAAAATGAAACCGCTTAGTGATGGTTTCTGAATTGGGTGTGTTAAAAACTTATTTGTTTACGAACATCAGTCGCTTCAGAATTTGGGATTCCCCCAAACATCACCTTTGACATTGTTCGAACAAACCCCGATAATCCATGGGATTGGGGGCAATTGAGTTCATTATACTCTTTCAAGAGTCTACTCCGACACACTAGATACATAGGGTTGGTATTTACATGTCTCCAACTTTTTTGGATCTTTATAGCTGCTTCACGTCTTTTCACTATCCCATAAATGTCTTTGTCGCTAATTAACATGTTGGGATTTGTGCTCAATACACGCCAATCCCATGCTTCATCTGGGTTTTCTAGTACAATGTCAAGCGTGATGTTGGGGTTTCTACTCAACCCGCGCCAATCCCACGATTTCCCTGGGTTGGCTTGTACTATTTCCCACGTAACGATCGGGTTTGTACTGATATAATACCAGTTCCACGGTTTATCTGGGTTACTGAGTACAATGTCATTAGTGATGTTTTTGTTCATGCTTAATACAATCCAATCCCATGGTTTATCTGGGTTGTTCTGTACAATATCCCATGTAATGTTAGGGTTTCTGCTCAACATATACCAGTCCCATGGTTTATCTGGGTTGTTGAGTACAATGTCCATTGTGACATTAGGGTTCATACTTAATCCTATCCATTTCCATGGTTTGTGTGGGTTGGTTTGTACAATATCCCATGTAATGTTAGGATTTGTGCTCAACATATTCCAATCCCATGGTTTATATGGGTTGGATTGTATGTCGCCCCAAGTAATACTCGGGTTGCTACTCAACCAATACCAACTCCATTTTTTGTATGGGTAACTCAACACCATACCCAACGTAGTGCATGGATTTCTACTTAACCAATACCAATCCCACATTTTGTCAGGATTGTTGAGTACAATGTCCTGAGTGATGTTGAGATTCATGCTCAACCCACCCCAATCCCATTGTTTGTTAGGGTTACTCGAGACAATCTCCCACGTAATGATCTGTTTTTTGTTCAACCATTCCCAATCCCATGCCTTGTCAGGATTTGCGAGTATCACACCCCATGTTAAACATGGATTAGAACTCAACCCCCCAAAAATCCATTTGCATTCTTCGCATTTGAGACGCCTCAATATATGATCGGTTAACTCATCAGTAGAAATAACAGACTTCATGCGTGTTGTGTAATGGTGATTATGATTGAATGGAAGTTATCGCATACATGTATGGGTTGATATATGTTTCATTATACTGTTCCGCTGGACTGTAGCGGTGCAACAACCATTGCGCTTTTCATTGTATCCACGAGTGATGATGCCTATCGTGCTGAAAATGAAGCTCACTGCCCGGCTGTGAGGCTGAGGACGTGCCGAACATGAAGCTTCGGCACGTCGCGCAGAGTACTGCACTTTCGTTCGGAAAGCTAATGCCCGGAGTACGAGTGAGGCAGAGGACCGTGCGACAATGAAAGCTACTGCCCGTCATGCGGCTGAGGACGTATCGAAAAAGTTGTTGTCGTATGCCCCTGATGCGTGGTGCTTGACTCCTAAAACATATGTGGAGTATAGGACGGCGTGTGCTTCGGTTGGGGTAGCATTTCATTTGGATCAGCATGTATTGTGAAATGTAACGCGGACATACTGCACATGGCCATCGCACACACATTATCTTCGCGCGCGAGCAAGTAGATCCTGAGAATCTTATTGGGTAGCTTCTAGGTAGCTTCCGGTCGAAAGAGGAGGAATATGGTGTAAACGTAATCATCAACAATACGATTTATTTGAGAACAACTGTATCATTCGATGGCACACAGGACATCAAACGTTGTGTACGGTATCATCGAGCGCGAGTTTGTCACGCACACACTCACATCCGATGAGGTAATCATCAAGATCGGGCACACAACAAAACCGTTCCACAAGAGATTATCGAATTATCCAAACGGATCGCAGATGGTCTTTGCCATTGGCGTACAGCGCAACAAGTCGAGGGAAGCCGAAAAATGCCTACTGAACATGCTCCGTTACAATGACGATGTGATCGAAAGAAAAGACATCGGCACAGAATACTTTGAAATTGATCAGTCAATGTTTCCGACTGTGGTGCTGCAGATGCAGGCCGCGATGTATCATAAATTCCTGTGGAAACGCGCAGAAGCAAACGGCGATGATGCCACATCCGACGAGTCAGAGACAGAGGTGCGCGAGGAATACCACGAGGACACCGTGGAAAGAGAAGGAATCGTCGCGCATCTGTGCACAGAGATCATGCAGAATGTAGTCGATGCAAATCAAACACACAAGGTCCCCTCTGTGATCGAATTCGTCGCTGCAAACATCGATGAACTCTCTGAAAAAGTGGTGAAACAGACAGATGCGACGCATTCAGACGTATGTTGAAGGAAAAACGACCGCCAACAAGACCCTCGCAGTACTCAAAGACCTGGGGGCAAAGCAAGTCAGATACATGTTTGAAGAGGCGTTTCCGATTCCCGCAGTCCAATTCCCAGACCTCAAGAAACACGACAAGATCAAAAGGTTTGCAATGTCTGTGACAGATACCGGACAGAAGTTCGTATCCATGCAGGAAGTATTCGACGGATTCACGGCGTTCTGTGGTTATCGCGGAGAGTCTACCCCTGCTGAAAATGCTGCCGACATGGAGAAACTGATGCGCGAGTGCCGCGTATATCCTGAGAATCTCGTCGAATCGAGAGAGAGGTTGCAAAAGTTCCTGAATGGAGAAGTCTCTCATCAGTATAGAATCGAACACATCGAGGGAGCCACGACATCACTGAATAAGTTCAAAACGGCGTACAGCAGCGTCATGCAGTGCAAGTTTGAGAAGGACGCTGGTGTGTTCCAACGCTTCGGCTTCCTTTGCCCAGACTCCAGGATGCATGTTTGCAAGTCATGCTCCAAGCTGTCTGGCAAAGGATGCTGTGCTGAGTACTCAGCAACCAACCGTACCCAGCGTATGGTCATCGTCAACATTAAGCTGTCTTATGATGGTGATGAGATTGATGAGTATGAGACCAGCTGAAAATGAGTCATACGTGTATTGAATATTTGGTTCGTTTGGTTAACTGTTTTTACACATCGAGATATATTCAGACTTTGTAAATCGTAAAAGAAGACTTCCTCTCGCTTGCTTGAGAGATTGCCAACAGCATCTTCAGCGAAGCACGATGTGGCAGTGCAGACTTGCCCGTACCACCTATGGGTACGGTTACATATTTGATATAATTCTCCTGATTCCAATGATTCCAATATTCAAGACCATCAATCAGATCCATCAACTATGTTTCTCAAATATCAAAACATGTTTCTGCCTTGAGTACAGAAACCATGGAATCAATGGAATAGAAAGATAATGTCATCACCCTCAGAAGACAGCTTAATGTTGACAATGACCACGCGCTGGGTACGGTTACATATTTGATATAATTCTCCTGATTCCAATGATTCCAATATTCAAGACCATCAATCAGATCCATCAACTATGTTTCTCAAATATCAAAACATGTTTCTGCCTTGAGTACAGAAACCATGGAATCAATGGAATAGAAAGATAATGTCATCACCCTCAGAAGACAGCTTAATGTTGACAATGACCACGCGCTGGGTACGGTTACATATTTGATATAATTCTCCTGATTCCAATGATTCCAATATTCAAGACCATCAATCAGATCCATCAACTATGTTTCTCAAATATCAAAACATGTTTCTGCCTTGAGTACAGAAACCATGGAATCAATGGAATAGAAAGATAATGTCATCACCCTCAGAAGACAGCTTAATGTTGACAATGACCACGCGCTGGGTACGGTTACATATTTGATATAATTCTCCTGATTCCAATGATTCCAATATTCAAGACCATCAATCAGATCCATCAACTATGTTTCTCAAATATCAAAACATGTTTCTGCCTTGAGTACAGAAACCATGGAATCAATGGAATAGAAAGATAATGTCATCACCCTCAGAAGACAGCTTAATGTTGACAATGACCACGCGCTGGGTACGGTTACATATTTGATATAATTCTCCTGATTCCAATGATTCCAATATTCAAGACCATCAATCAGATCCATCAACTATGTTTCTCAAATATCAAAACATGTTTCTGCCTTGAGTACAGAAACCATGGAATCAATGGAATAGAAAGATAATGTCATCACCCTCAGAAGACAGCTTAATGTTGACAATGACCACGCGCTGGGTACGGTTACATATTTGATATAATTCTCCTGATTCCAATGATTCCAATATTCAAGACCATCAATCAGATCCATCAACTATGTTTCTCAAATATCAAAACATGTTTCTGCCTTGAGTACAGAAACCATGGAATCAATGGAATCTAAAGATAATGTCATCACCCTCAGAAGACAGATTCATGTTGACAATGACCATACGCTGGGCACGGTTGGTTGCTGAGTACTCAACACAGCATCCTTTGCCAGACACCTTGGAGCATGACTTGCACACATTCACCTTGGTGTCTGAACACCTGAAACCGAAGCGTTGGAACACACCGGCGTCCTTCTCAAACGTGCAATTCATTACGTTCTTGTACACCGTTTTGAACGTACTCAGCAGTGTCGTGGCTCCCTCGATGTGCTCGATCTTGTATTGGCGATCTTCATTGTCCATGCTCAAGAACTCGTGGAGCTTGTTCGTTGCAACAGCGAGGCGGCTCTGCCAGTCGATCATGATGGGTGGAACAGCCGTCCAGAAGTCTCCACGAATGCGCTTCCGCAGGGCATCGTACTCAACCAGGGCACGGTGGATAAAGTTGGCAATCTCTCCAGTCTCCATGATCTTAGCCTTGAGGCCATAGTCGCGCTCTGCCTTTGGTACAGCGACGTCGAAGCGGAAGGAGACGATGCGGCGCCCAATGTTGTCACCAGTGTCCTTGTAGTCCGGCGTGTAGTTGCTCGCGATAATGATAGGCGTAGTCCACTTGATGAACACGGCCTTCTCCTTTTTCCTCGGGATTTCAAGCCGATCGCCAGAAGTCATGCTCTGGAACGAGACTTGCGGGATACAGCTGCTCATTTCAGCCGGCATGTCACATCCCACGACGACCTCTTTGTCGAAGATGTTTGCTGAACCAAACACTTCCTCTCGCTTGCTGGAGAGATTGCCAACAGCATCTTCAGCGAAGCACGATGTGATGGTATTCAGCAGGACAGACTTGCCCGTACCACCGACGCCGATCATGTATGGCATCACTTGCCAGTCGTCGTGTTTGCCAACTTCGAAGAACAGCCGGCCGACCATCGCATAAAACATCGACGCAACTTCTCCATCGAAGTTTGTCTCCATGATCTTGTCGATGATCGGCGTGTCGGTAGATGCAGTGTAGTCGCAGTCGACATGGTGGCGAGCAACCTTTCCCATCACGCTCGAAGTGTCACCGTCATAGGGGACGAACCGCATGTCAGACAGACAAAGAACTCCGTTCGAGAACGACAGTAGATCCTTGTCGACTGTGTACTGTGGCATGCTCTCCTCTTCTGTCAGGAACCGCATGTACTCGACACAGCTCTTCCCGCGAGAAGGGTGCATCCGCAGCATCTTGTACGTCTCCGGGTTGTGCTTCAACGACTTGTTGACATATTCTTCATAGTCGCAGAGCACTCGGTAGGCACACGGGCAAGATTCGATAGGTTCATACACGTTGCCGTTGCCCTTCATGAGTCTCCTGTCCTTGGAGAATTCGAGCATTTGATCGAGCATGACGACGTAGTCTGGGTCATCCTCTGACCTGACGATAATGTTGTTGACCGTCCCGTTGTTGATGAATATCTGCTGGTTGATACCGAACCGGTTCTGCATAGCCATCTCCTGCTGCTTGTACACGATGTCCATTGTCTTCTTGATGTCTGACTTGCCATTGATAAACTTCGGCTTTGCATCCCTCATGTAGACTATAATGCTCTCGTTTCCAGAGTTGACGTTGCACACCTTGACCTCGAGTCCTTCGTGGTCCTTGCTCTTCATCGTCACACCAGAGATCTCGGAGTTGGACGTCTCCAGCTTCGCATCAAATGAGCAGTCCCGTGGCACGCCATTGAGGAACTCGAGCGCCGACTTGGGCATGGTGAACGTCTTCGGCATCGCGCCGTGGCACTGGGAACCTAGTTTTACAATGTATCTGTTGCGGTCGATTGTTCCATCGATACCCTCTGCGTTCCGGAAGGTTATGGATCCATTCTTGAGTTCCACGTATTTGTTTATATCAGAGCAGGTCATTTCCTCAAGCTCCCTAGCAACTGCGTCCAACTTAATCTCTTGGTTCTGTGTGGGCGTCAGCGGTCCTTCAACCTCGGTGGTGGTGGCAGACGGCCGGCGCTGCGTAGAGTTCTGGGCCGGCGCCTTGTGCACGGAAGACCACTTTTTGTATTCGTCCGGGTTGTCCTCCTTGGCCCACATGCGCAGCGACCCGATGCCGAGGGCACTCGGTCCCTGCCTCGGTGGTCCCATGTTGCTCCACTTGCGGTCATGCTCTCCATCGTCGTACTTTGTCGGGCAAAGCATGCCGAAGCGCTTCCAAAGCATGCGTCGCGCAATCGACTCGCCGACCGGGATGTTGTTGAGGGCCCATCCGACGTTCATCCAATTCGTTCGGGTCTTGGAGCGCTCCTCGCCGAGCAGGGCGCACAGGCTATCCAGCATCATCCATGACTCGTCGTCGTCTGCGAAATCGCAGTAGACCTCTTCGGTAGCGGCCCGGCGGTCGATCTCCTTCTTCACACGTTCCTCCTGGTCGTCTTGTATCTTCTGGAGTCCTTCGGTTGTGAGCGCTGTCTCCATATATTTGTTCCTGATCGAGAGGCGCTCGACCAGCTCTCCGGGCGACAGCTCGCAGCCCTCGGTTACCTTGCCGTCCTTTGAGACGGTGTACGCTACCTGCCACGCGGAGGTCTCCTCGGGCTTCTTGGAGCCGTACATGAACCATCCTGCGTGGTGAGTATGATGTAATCCGATGAACCAAAAGAACCAAAAGAACCAAAATGAACCAAAATGAACCAAAATGAACCAAAATGAACCAAAATGAACCAAAATGAACCAAAATGAACCAAAATGAACCAAAATGAACCAAAATGAACCAAAAGAACCAAAATCGTATTGGTGTTCCACTGCCCCGTGGGTTGCTACACCATTTGGTTACATCGTAAGGTGTGTCGTACACTCCAGAAAACGGTTTCATTTTAGTATTCCGTCAAGTGTATTAATGGAATCCATCCTCACCGTTCCTCTCGATGACCGCCTCATCGTACATGTCACTGGGATCGTTTAGGTAGTCGTCCCCGAACGACTTCCAGTTGGTCAGCATGTCCTTCCTGACGGTGTGCTGGATGCAGGGATGCGTCACGACGTCTGGGACGACGAGGTGCACACCGTCCTTCCACGTGCCGGGGATGTTACTCTCGCGCGGTTTTTGTTTCTCAAGGACGAAGCACTGAGTGTTCTCGGGTACGACCACGTACTTTGCGAGCTTTTTGAAAAACGCCTTGACGAACAAGCGGACGTCTGCGTCATCGTAGATCCTTGTTGGCTCGGACTGACGCAAGTCGATGTCGACTATTGCCGGGCCGATGTATCGGTGCTGCTCGACGATCGAGAGGAACTTTCCGGCATTTATTGCTTCAATGTAGGCACTCATGAATTCATCGTAGGCATTGGCAGCGACGTAATACTTTCCGCCGTTCATCGCCGTGTGCGTTGGCGACGCACCGGTCCTCTTGCATTCCGACTCGCATTTGCTAATCACGTTGATCAAATTCATGGTCAATAGAAAGTTGCTCCATGAAAAAGGACTGAAGTGGTGGATCCTGATGTTTTGTACAATCCATAGCTGGGTTTAGGGTTTAGGGTTTATGGTTTAGGGTTTCGAGTTTCGGGTTTCTCACTTGTGGGGAGTCTCGAAGCATACTGGGTCAAGGGCGTACCGTTTGCTCGCGAACAGGAGAGTCGCGCCCGCACAAACATGTACTTGAAAATAGCTATCTTTGTTTTATTTGTTGCCGTTGCTGCTGAATTTATCTACAAAAAGTGGTTCGTGTAGAATGTTGAAGAGGTTCTCGAAGATAAAAATAAGGGAAGCCCAGGATTTTGTATTCAACAAGCGCGGATCCCCTTTCACATACATATGTGTAACTACAGTCGGCGGAACAGTAAAATGAAACATCCAAAAACAAATAAAACAAATATAAATAGTTATAAATAGTTATAAATAGTTATAAATATAATATAAATAGTTATAAATATAATATAAATATAATATAAATATAAATATAAATATAATATAAATATAGTATAAATATAGTTATAAATATAATATAGATAGTTATAAAATAATATAAATAGTTATAAATATAATATAAATAGTTATAAATAGTTTTATTTGTTTCAGCTTGGTTGGGTATCCAGGGCCACCACGTGGAGGTGCTGATTTTGGCCCCGTTTTGTTTCAAATACTTGAAACAGGAACACCTTCTCATCCAGATTACTTCTTGGTGTGGGACATCCCTTTGCGTGTTAACACAGGCTTGGCGACGAAAGTCGGGTTGTCGTAAATGACGAATACCTTGGGTCGGGACGCAATGATTGCGAAGACGTCAGAGATTCCAAACATTTCGTATGACAGATTCAGTATATTAAGGGGTGTGAGGAGGTTGTTGTTGTATTCCTAACGTTCCGAAAAACCTTTCAATTTTTTTGTATTTAAAGATTCTCAGACCACGCGATCGAGGACTCGGGGATGATACCGGCACTCACCTGCCATCGCTGGTGCTTAGCCAACTGCTTCACCAACTGTCAATACGGATATGAATGATGGAACTGTATATTGTCAAGGACAGCGACTGTACCCCGCTGTACATGTAACTCAGATACAAACTGTACAAAGTCGATTTTCTTGCAATTGTGATCAGGGATCTTGTAATGAACGATACCTTTAGCAGAAACGGCAGCAATTAGTGTCAATTTGGACATTCGCAATGTCCTAGAAATTTGGATATTTAAACGTTTGCCGCGTTGACAGTACCCTCTGCGACAAGTGTCACCAATGTAAAAACCCGCCTCATCGATGCTTAACAAATCCGATGTCGGAACGGCTAAATACTCCTTACAAAAACGGTCGACAGATGATTTGTGGTCAGTCTTGTGCCGAACTGACTCGCTACAGTCGGCGGAACAGTAAAATGAAACATCCAAAAACAAATAAAACAAATAGACAACCGTTTTTTTGTATTGTCTATTTGTTTTATTTGTTTCAGCTTGGTTGGGTATCCAGGGCCACCACGTGGAGGTGCTGATTTTGGCCCCGTTTTGTTTCAAATACTTGAAACAGGAACACCTTCTCATCCAGATTACTTCTTGGTGTGGGACATACCTTTGCGTGTTAACACAGGCTTGGCGACGAAAGTCGGGTTGTCGTAAATGACGAATACCTTGGGTCGGGACGCAATGATTGCGAAGACGTCAGAGATTCCAAACATTTCGTATGACAGATTCAGTATATTAAGGGGTGTGAGGAGGTTGTTGTTGTATTCCTGACGTTCCGAAAAACCTTTCAATTTTTTTTGTATTTAAAGATTCTCAGACCACGCGATCGAGGACTCGGGGATGATACCGGCACTCACCTGCCATCGCTGGTGCTTAGCCAACTGCTTCACCAACTTAATTCCGTTCTTACGGGTCTCATATGAAGTCTCAATCGTGTCTACGAAACGGTCAACAAGAACGTCACTTGTAAAAGCACACTGACGCAGGCAACTGAACTTTTCGAAAGAAAGAATATCCTCGATGTTCTTGCTACTACACAACTGAGCTAGGGCAATGGACAAATTACCCTTCGTAGTGCTCATAACCACTTGAAAACCCTCGCGACTGATGTTCATATGCAAAAGGGGGATGATACCCTTCACATAATCACTCGAGTGAAGGAAGCCCTCCTTCTCGGAAAAATGAATGTCGTGTGATTGAGCGTTCAACATGAACACAGCCAGCTTAGCTGCAAAAGTCGCATCTCCAGAAGTCTTCTTACGTTTTGAAGTAGAAGAGGAATTGCGGGGTGTTGAAGACATTTACGTACACGTATACATGTTTACATGTATATAAAAATAGGAACAGTAAAGTTGATCGTACACCTTTTCATGCGCTCCGGCGTGATCCAGAGTTTGTGATCAACTCGTTCACTACCGCCGTGATGCCTTCGCATTCGAACACCAAGCTGTGGAATGAATCGTCAGCATGGCAAACCGTATGTCTGCCGAAACTACGCAGTGTGGCATACAATCCGATGCGGTCTCCGACATGCAACGGCGTGTCCCCAGTGGTGCATGACAGGCTGCATGTGCCCTCGCCAGCATCACTCGTGTCATAGATGGTGGTGTAACGAGGCACTAACACTGTGATGGTCCGTGGTGGCAGGAACACCGCCTCGTCCACATCAAACCATTTCTTGATCATGTCCCTTCGTAGGGCGTCTACCGCATGCCATGTGTGTTCGTCACCTATTTTGAGATCCAGGGTGGCACCGGTCTTGAATGTGCCGTCGCCTGACGGACTGAATATCGCAACGATTTCTCCCATAGGAATGGTGACAAAGGCGCACGGGACATGACTGGGGAACTTCTCACATGCACCGGTGGCATCTGCCCCGATCACGATCATATTGTTCTCAAATAAAGTGGGACACACCTTATACTCATCCAGCCTGCAGATCGTTGCTTTTGGGCAACGTCGGGGGGTGCAGCAGGTTTAAGAGGTTCTCGAAGATGATATTCCGAGTAGCCTCTTTGGTAAACCGTAATTCATCAGGGAGGAGCTCATTCGGCGGACCTGGCATCCGAGCCGGGTGATGCAGTGTCTGGACTTTGAGGAAAAAGGTAAAAAAAAAAAAGTTGTTCTCGAATAATTACTTATTCGCGACCCTTGCAATCCTTGAGCAATGACACGATCCTGGGGATTGTGATGAGGAGGCGCTTTTGGCGCTGGATCTTTTTGTGCTCGATGTACTTGCGGTACATGCGCTGGATCTTGCGCGCCGAGCACCACGCTCGCAACCACTGGGACGCTATGTGCTGTACACAGTCCCATTCCATATTGATTAAATCTGGCACCCCCTCGATCGTCTCGTCATCCACCTCAATGAACAGACTGCTTACAATCTTGCGTGTGATGTGAGGTTCATCGGAACAAGAGTACAAGAAGACGGCTTCCAAACCAAGAAGCATGCCTTGGAAGCGGGGATCGCACATGATATTGTTCGGCGAGACTGCAATCAGATTGACGATAAACAGCTTGGCGTGGTTTCCGTCTGTGTAGACGTTGGCAATAAATTCTCCGTCGTATATTTCGTTGTCCCACAATTGAATGGCGAGCTTTGCAAGTACCTTCCAAACGCGCGCCATGGGCGGAAGGAGTTCTCTTGCGCGATCGCAAAATGGATCCGACGGAACGCCCGAAGAGTAATTGGCAACATCGTTGTATAATTCAGTAAAGTTTGCCATTGTGTTTGTGGGTATTTGTGGGTGTTTGTGGGTGTTTGTGGGTGTTTGTGGTGGTTATCGGTTTCTTTTATGACAATTCAGTCAATTTTTTTTTCACATGCGGCTTTCGCATGCCCCCCATCCGTCCATTCATTCTCACATGCACCGGTGGCATCTGCCCCGATCACGATCATATTGTTCTCAAATAAAGTGGGACACACCTTATACTCATCCAGACTGCAGATCGTTGCTTTTGGGCAACGTTGGGGGGTGCAGCAGGTTTAAGAGGTTCTCGAAGATGATATTCCGAGTAGCCTCTTTGGTAAACCGTAATTCATCAGGGAGGAGCTCATTCGGCGGACCTGGCATCCGAGCCGGGTGATGCAGTGTCTGGACTTTGAGGAAAAAGGTAAAAAAAAAAGTTGTTCTCGAATAATTACTTATTCGCGACCCTTGCAATCCTTGAGCAATGACACGATCCTGGGGATTGTGATGAGGAGGCGCTTTTGGCGCTGGATCTTTTTGTGCTCGATGTACTTGCGGTACATGCGCTGGATCTTGCGCGCCGAGCACCACGCTCGCAACCACTGGGACGCTATGTGCTGTACAAAGTCCCATTCCATATTGACTAATCCATAATCCACACACTCGATCATATAGTCATCCACCTCAATGAACAGACTGCTTACAATCTTGCGTGTGATGTGAGGTTCATCGGAACAAGAGGACGAGAAGACGGCTTCCAAACCAAGAAGCATGCCTTGGAAGCGGGGATCGCACATGATATTGTCCGGCGAGACTGCAATCAGACTGACGATAAACAGCTTGGCGTGGTTTCCGTCTGTGTAGGCGTTGGCAATAAATTCTCCGTCGTATATTTCGTTGTCCCACGATTGAACGGCGAGCTTTGCAAGTACCTTCCAAACGCGCGCCATGGGCGGAAGGAGTTCTCTTGCGCGATCGCAAAATGGATCCGACGGAACGCCCGAAGAGTAATTGGCAACATCGTTGTATAATTCAGTAAAGTTTGCCATTGTGTTTGTGGGTATTTGTGGGTGTTTGTGGGTGTTTGTGGGTGTTTGTGGTGGTTATCGGTTTCTTTTATGACAATTCAGTCAATTTTTTTTTCACATGCGGCTTTCGCATGCCCCCCATCCGTCCATTCATTCTCACATGCACCGGTGGCATCTGCCCCGATCACGATCATATTGTTCTCAAATAAAGTGGGACACACCTTATACTCATCCAGACTGCAGATCGTTGCTTTTGGGCAACGTTGGGGGGTGCAGCAGGTTTAAGAGGTTCTCGAAGATGATATTCCGAGTAGCCTCTTTGGTAAACCGTAATTCATCAGGGAGGAGCTCATTCGGCGGACCTGGCATCCGAGCCGGGTGATGCAGTGTCTGGACTTTGAGGAAAAAGGTAAAAAAAAAAGTTGTTCTCGAATAATTACTTATTCGCGACCCTTGCAATCCTTGAGCAATGACACGATCCTGGGGATTGTGATGAGGAGGCGCTTTTGGCGCTGGATCTTTTTGTGCTCGATGTACTTGCGGTACATGCGCTGGATCTTGCGCGCCGAGCACCACGCTCGCAACCACTGGGACGCTATGTGCTGTACAAAGTCCCATTCCATATTGACTAATCCATAATCCACACACTCGATCATATAGTCATCCACCTCAATGAACAGACTGCTTACAATCTTGCGTGTGATGTGAGGTTCATCGGAACAAGAGGACGAGAAGACGGCTTCCAAACCAAGAAGCATGCCTTGGAAGCGGGGATCGCACATGATATTGTCCGGCGAGACTGCAATCAGACTGACGATAAACAGCTTGGCGTGGTTTCCGTCTGTGTAGGCGTTGGCAATAAATTCTCCGTCGTATATTTCGTTGTCCCACGATTGAACGGCGAGCTTTGCAAGTACCTTCCAAACGCGCGCCATGGGCGGAAGGAGTTCTCTTGCGCGATCGCAAAATGTATCCGACGGAACGCATGAAGTGTCATTGGCAACATCGTTGTATAATTCAGTAAAGTTTGCCATTGTGTTTGTGGGTATTTGTGGGTGTTTGTGGTGGTTATCGGTTTCTTTTATGACAATTCGGTCAATTTTTTTTTCACATGCGGCTTTCGCATGCCCCCCATCCGTCCATTCATTCTCACCCACGACACGGCGGCTTTCTTGCTGCATGGAATTTCTCTGAGTTGTGCATGCGATGATGTCGTGATGCTCCAAGAGATGGCACTGACACCCGCGTTCGTACACATACGTCTGCTGGTATCCTGCGTGGTTCATGTACTGCGTGTGCGCGACAGCTGCAACAGCTTGACCTGCAGTCGGGCGTGAGCCACAAAATGCACTCGAGGCTCGATTCTGTTTCTTACGATGAGTGAGTGCCACCTTTGCAACACGGTGGCACTCACTAATCGTAAGAAACAAGACGGTACAGGTTGGGAATGTACAGAATGACGCAAGCGGATTCATAAGATTCTCCACTGCAAAAGCAGTCAAAGCGGAGCGCCACGCCAACAGAGCGGTGGTAATGCTTCACTGCTGGAAGACTTGGGACCGCGATGTGAACGCTTTCAGGAACATCCTGATGCTTACACTTCACCAAGTCTTTGAGAGAGAGCGTCCTCTCGCGTTTCGCAGAGACGCGCCGAGAAGTTCCTCGACAACCCCGCCACCACCCCCTGATACTGATATGGGGACACAGACGGTTGAACGGTTTACCAAAGAGTCTACTCGGAATATCATCTTCGAGAACCTCTTCAACCTGCTGCACCCCCCAACGTTGCCCAAAAGCAACGATCTGCAGTCTGGATGAGTATAATGTGTGTCCCACTTTATTTGAGAACAACTGTAAGGGTTTACCAATATGATCGTGATCGGGGCAGATGCCACCGGTGCCTGTGAGAATGAATGGACGGATGGGGGGCATGCGAAAGCCGCATGTGAAAAAAAAATTGACCGAATTGGCATAAAAGAAACCGATAACCACCACAAACACCCACAAATACCCACAAATACCCCACAAATACCCACAATACAATGGCAAACTTTACTGAATTATACAACGATGTTACCATTGACACTTCGAGCGTTCCGCCGGATCTATTGTGCGATCGCGCAAGAGAACTCCTTCCGCCCATGGTGCGCGTTTGGAAGGTACTTGCAAAGCTCGCCGTTCAATCGTGGGACAACGAAAAACCAAATGTCTGCTACGGACAATTTTTGACTGCCAACGACTACACAAACGGAAACCACGCCAAGCTGTTTATCCACAATCTGATGACAGTCTGGCCGGACAATATCATATGCGATCCCCGCTTCCAAGGCATGCTTCTTGGTTTGGAAGCCGTCTTCCAGTACAGTCCTTTGTGTTCCGATCACCGTCGCATCACACGCAAGATTGTAAGCAGTCTGTTCATTGAGATGGATGACGAGATGCTCGAGTGGGTGTCATATGATGGATTCGTCAATATGGATTGGGACTTTGTACAGCACATAGCGTCCCAGTGGTTGCGAGCGTGGTGCTCGGCGCGCAAGATCCAGCGCATGTACCGCAAGTACATCGAGCACAAAAAGATCCAGCGCCAAAAGCGCCTCCTCATCACAATCCCCAGGATCGTGTCATTGCTCAAGGATTGCAAGGGTCGCGAATAAGTAATTATTCGAGAACAACTTTTTTTTTTACCTTTTTCCTCAAAGTCCAGACACTGCATCACCCGGCTCGGATGCCAGGTCCGCCGAATGAGCTCCTCCCTGATGACGTCCAGTGACGCTTTCTTCATCCGGACCATGACGCGCCAGTCTGTATTCCGATGAGCAAACTCCAGTGTTGCCAAGTTGCTGCAGCTCTGCAATTGTCAGGTTGCATTTCATGCATCGGTATGGTTGTAATTCTGCCATTTCTAGCAGACCACATTTCCAAATGTGTTTGCCCCTATTGCGGTTTAGAAGGTCTTCGCTGAGTTTGAACTCGGGATGTTGCATTCTTGTCCTCCCACGCGGGCGTTGCATTCTGGGGATGATATCAATTTAGTTGTAGAGATTCTTATATTATTTATCAATTCTGAGATGATTCGCATTCGGAAGATAATTTTTTACCTCAAGAAAGAGTTTAGGGCCCAGACAACAAATTTCTTGGCCGCTCGCTACGATGTGTTGTTGGTACCTCAATTGGAGACGGCGAAGATGACAATCAGTGCTGAACGGGAGCTGACAACCAAGGTTTCATTTTCGCGGTTTAATAATTGTTTCAAATGTTTCATGACCCACTCTCCTGACTCTTCAGATACGCTTACTACAAAACTAAACAGCAATCTGGTCCAGAACGACGAACATCTTCCTAATCTTCGTCGGCACATACTGAGCGTCGATTGTAGGAGATTCTGCACGTAGCGCATTCGCGTCTGGCTCCCCTACCATAATTATTATGTTCTCTATCACGTCAGGTGGAATTGATGACAATAGGGTTGGGTCCAACTGTCTGGCAAGACAAGTGGTTTCGTTTGGGCAGAAGCGGATCACGGAATCGCCCACAACAGCGTCGGATGCAATGAGGCGGGTTAGTCTCCTTTCTAATACATTCCACTCCACATAAATCTCAACAATGCATGCCCTCCGTCTAGGTCCATCCTTATTGTTCTCCCATGCTCGCATGTGCTCCAACAGTGTCAGTCTCCGCATAAGCGCACAGACGAGTCCGTTGAGATTGCATTTGCGGATATGAATATTCTCATGCCACATTTTTTGAGGGTCTAAGGGTATGCTATCGTCCTTGACGTACGCCTCGAACGCATTGCGTTGTAGAAACAAAACCTGCAAACGGTCAGGAAATCCAAACAATTGACGCACATCGGCATACCTTGCACATTGCACTCCAATGTTCAACGATTTAAACCCCACCTTGAAAGGCATACTTGATTATACATGCACAGCTTTTTACTCCTTATGTCGTCAGTACCAACATCCATGAGTCATTCCTATAATCCGCGATTCACCTTTCATTAACTGCCGTCTCAAGCAGGCGTCTGCTTACCAAAATATTCTGGTATCATGAAAGGGAATCGCGGGACCCACGGAGTGGGGCAGGGGAATTCAGCTGCGGACTCGCGAAAGATCTGACTTGTCCATCGGAGGATGACACACGCAAACGGCGGAACACTGCCGAATGTATCGGAGGACGCACGCAAACGGCAGAACACATAATAATATACTTACATAATTACATAATTGTATGTGTGACCGGACTGCAGAAATGCCGCCGTTTTCCGGTACGTTCAGCTACAAGAATGACAACTTGTACCGCAGACTGATCGGAGATGGTGTGCACATGGTCATGGAGCGACTGGACCCTAACATTGCCAAGATCCGGTTTGAGGTCCAACACCCCGTGGCTGAGGATACCCAGGCTGAGGCCCCCATCATCTACGAGCCAATTCAGATTCCAGAGGGGGTCACATTGATAGTAGCAGACTCTGCCATCCCTGCTGCACGAATTGGGAATGATTTTTTTATCGTCACCTGGATAGGCAACTATCTCGTTCTTAGGGGGGGTAATGTACTTTTCAGGATCTTCAATAAGCAATCCCAGGCGATTCAATTAGCTGAGTAACAGTGTCAAAAAGTGCCCGGTTAAAATCTCGAATTTAGCGCAACCGCCGCACAGGTCAGTGTCCTAACACCGCACCTGTGCTCCAGCGCCCGCACTGCGTCGCGCACGTCGTTGATCTGTTGTTGCATGTGCATGTTGGCTGCGATGAGCTCATCGCGCATATCATTAATGTCGTTCAAATGTTGATGCATGCGTTGCATGATGCGGAGCTCGCATGCAACGAACTGCTCTTGGGTGACGTAGAAGGGTAGTTGGTTTTGCAGGGGGGGCGGCTCCATGTTCATGTCCCTAAAGGCGCAGCAGACAAGGAAACGCTATATATTAACGTACATAGACAAAGTGCTGACGATTTAATGCAATCTCATGCATCTCACCTCAATGCATATCATCTCAATGCATATCATCTCAATGTCAAAGCAATCCAAAGAATCCATGCACGCCGGCGGATCCTCGTCCAGACTCATCACGCACACGCACGGAACTGATGCGGCGGCGGCGGCTTATCGCCCAGCCCCATCACGCACGGCAGAGGCAGCGTGTAGTCCATCCTTATCACACATCATGCCACGCGGCGGCTTGAGAAGGTTGCAACACTGGAAATCGATCGTCATTGATTGGAGCATAACAACAACGCGGCGGATTATTATTAATTCGCGGTACCGGATTAGATTTGAGAGTAGGAGCACATGATGGCGTCCGTGAAGACTCGTCGCGCCTTGTTCATTTTTCCAAGTTACTACGTAGACGGGTTGGGATTCTTGCTTAGGCACACATTGGAAGAGTGTGGTACGCTGCCAAGGGACTTGAAGGGGTACAGATGTGGCGGAGCCATGAAGGACCATGATGTTTTTGTCAACAAGGTTTTGGGTTCTGGTATGGAGATCAATGTTCTCGAAGGCACCGTGTGCCGGAGGACCGTCATGGACCAATTGGCTTGGTTGTTGGAGCCCTCAGTGGACGTTGCTCTTTTGTTATTCTGTGGGCATGGCATGAATGAGGGGTCGCCACGTCACGGTACATTGGTATGTTCTTACAAACAGCTGGTGTCAGCTGAGGCCATCGATGCGGTGGTGGCAGCTCAACGTTTTTGCGGCACACTCATCCGCGTGCTCAACATGTGCGAAGAAAATGCCATTGCCCCCGGCCCTGGTCTGCCGTTCCAGCACGGAAGATCTCTGCTTGACGCATCAAGAGCAGATCATGATGCACAGTTCCATCTCGTTGCACACAAGGACGTGATGTTGTTGGCAACTGGGACTTTTGAAGAAACGGCAGGTGGCAAGGCAGGCACACACTTCATCGCTGCCCTGGGCAGAATGTTTGACGCAGAGTCGATCTTAACCTACGAGCGCCTTGATGAGCTCTTGCAGAGGCACTGGCCTGGTGGCAGTGGGAGGGCACTGCTGTATCCTGCAAGGTTGAAAGGGATCTTCGGATGGCCGGCTAATGGTTCACATGTGAGTGGCGATTCTGCATGACGATCACAAGCAGACTCTGTTTCTGAAGGGGGATCGCGGAGTGGGGGGATTCATTTTGATGACTCGCGTACACCATTCACTGTAACGCTTGGGCTTCTCACTGTAACACTTGGGCTTCTCACCTTACATCAGGCAGAGGCCCCTGTAGGAAAACCTGTTATCGTTAAAACTACTGGTGGGTGGGTACACCACAGTTTGTTGATGGTAGTTTTTTCAGATGGTAGGAAAGAGTTCGTTGTGCGTTTCTAAAAAACGAGTCTAAACAACGCAACATCCATACCTGATAAAAACCATTGAGCGATTGCGCGAAGAAAAAGAGTATTCATCGACGCGATGCCGACCGATATATATATCCCGCCTTGTCAGCCCATTTCAAAACCAGTTCGCAAACTAGGAAAGGCGTTGTCGCTGGACATGGACATTCTCGGCACAACCAAGTTTCTTGATCGCCTCCACTGCCAGAATGTCAGCCGTCTCCATGCACTGCGGGCGTCATCGGCTGTTTCCGGTGATCCACGCATCTTGAAGTATGACGCATTGCTTCACCTTATTAAACAAAGACACCACACATCCCCACCGTCACGTTTGTTCCTCGTCGCTGTGGAGTACTTCTTCGATGACGGCTGCTACAAGATCTCCAACGGAAGCGCCCTTGTATTCTCACATGCTATCAACACCCTTTTCGTTGTGGAGCCGAAAATCCTCAAACCCCCCCCTGCCCAGTATGGACATGCCAAGGTGTCGAAAGCCATACAGCAGGCCACTATGGGCGCGACTAGACTTTTGTCCTGGCTACCGCATCTCATAAACATGGACCTGAAAGACGGAACCTCACTTGGATATGTGAAAATTTCTCGTATGATCGTGACCGCTGTGAATCGCAGTGGACGCGTCTTCTGTCAAGATATCCACAGCCAGGAAATTTACTAAGAATTGGAGGAGGAAGACCCATACAGCTAGGGACATTTGATATTGGGACACCTTATATTTGGGGATTCTGAAAAGTTGACCAATTCAAGATTTGTAACCGAGTACAGTGATCAGTTCCAAGTACCAGTCTGAGTCATTGATGTTCAAGCCTCCTCATGTGATTGTGTTCAGCAACAGGACTTGATTTCCTTGAGTTGAGCGGATTTGTGATTCCTTGGTGCTGATGTCTCAAGCTAACGAGTCGTTCAGGAATCTCTAAATCCTGATTAGAAATTAAAAAAAAATCGGCCGGGAGGCAGGAACGCCCATTATGTTCAAAGTACCCTGAAAAGTCAAACTGATGGCTAACATCGTGCGCATCAATAATCCTTTAGCAGAAACGGAAGCAATTAGTGTCAATTTGGACATTCGCAATGTCCTAGAAATTTGGATATTTAAGGAGGACACGCAAACGGCGGAACACTGTCGAATGTATCGGAGGACACAAGCAAACGGCGGAACACTGTCGAATGTATAGGAGGAGGAGTGTACTTAAGAGGCCGAACACGGTCGAATGGCACACGCAGGCCCTCATTGACACACGCAAACGTACATTCATGACACACGGATGCGGTGGCGGATTCTCGTCCTCGACTGAAGTGTAAACAACCATTCTTCAGTATAAACAACCATCAGCACATCACACTTCACAAACGAATGAGTTCCTTTGACGAAATCAATGAAGATGTATTGGAGATCATTCTATCCAATGCGATTTCGAACGAATCCCACCTCAAACAAGTGCCTCTCGTTTGCAAACAGTGGAGATGCTCCGCACCCCGGTGTGTCGAAAGGATCCACTTAAGACATTATAACAGTTTGGAATACGCATTATCACGCATTTGTAGGCTCAAAGAGTTGAAAATCGGTATCAATCGGGGGAAAGACGTACCCTACCAATCAATGTCGGCTATCGAAGACAAGATCCAAGACATATCGCCGCTGTCCGGCCTCACTTCGTTGGTTCACCTGGACATATCGAACACCTACGTGACCGACATATCGCCACTGTACGGACTCACTTCGTTGACGCAGCTGAACATGTCGCACACACCTCTGTACAACATGCAAGCTCTGTACGGACTCACTTCGTTGATTCACCTGAACATGGCGCACACACTTGTGACCGACATATCACCACTGGCCGCCCTCACTTCGTTGATTCACCTAGACATTTCGCTATCACACTTTTCCGGACTCACCGCGTTGGTTCATCTGAACATGGCGTACACACGGGACCTATTATCACCGCTTTCCGGCCTCACTTCGTTGATTCACCTGAACATGGCGTCCACACGTGTGGACGACATATCACCACTGGCAGGACTCACTTCATTGGTTCACCTCGACATTTCGAACACCGACGTGGACGACATATCACCGCTTTCCGGCCTCACTTCGTTGATTCACCTGAACATGGCGTCCACACGTGTGGACGACATATCACCGCTGGCAGGACTCACTTCGTTGGTTCACCTGGACAGTTCGAACACCTACGTGGACGACATATCACCGCTGGCAGGACTCACTTCGTTGACGTACTTGAAAAATGGATGGAATGATGTGTAAAATTGTTCAACGGGTTGGAAAGGATTATTGTTAATTTTCCGTTTAAAATAGGGATTGATTTGAGCCTCCGGCATTCAATGGGCGTTCCTGCCTCCCGGCCGATTTTGACTGGTTGCGAAACATGGTATGGAGCGGAATTGTGATTCCTTGGTGCTTATGTCTCAAATGAGGTGTTCATGTGGTAAGGGCCATAAACTGAGCCGTCTACTGCGATTCTTAGGCCAAACGGTTATGGGCTTGTGATTCATTCAGATACCTACAAAACCGCGGGGAGGCAGATGTGATGCAGGGAATGTATTCAGTTCAGCAAACTGTGCGTCAATGATGAGATGGCATGCCTTCCATGCATACCTCAGGCAGCGACACATCGTTGCAAAGTGCTCGCAGTTGTTAAATGCGGCGTTGTAGACAAATGGGGTTTGCTCAGCATCTTTGACCAGAGCGAGGGCAAGGCTTGCCGAGAGGGTCTGATCCAGAGCAGCCCCTTCGGGGTACAAAGCCTCCGCAAAGATAGAGCCGTTGGCAACGAAGTCGTCGTAGGATCGCAATGAGACGTTGGCCTGCTCCTTAGAAATTCCCCACACATCAACGACTGTCGGGACTTCGATATCCCCTGGTGCCACCACTTGCTGCCCGACAAAGATGCCATGGTGCCTGTAACCGGATGCGTCTTTGACCATGATCTGGGCGCCAGGCTTAAGCTTGCCGAACATAGCATAGCCGCTCTTGTACGGCGTCAGGGTAGCATATGGGTGCCCGAGGTCTGGGGGTGACCAATCTGGAAGCATTCGCTTGATGTGGGCGATTGCCGATGTGAGGATGTCGGTAAGGGGATCTTCCCGAGATGCCATGTTTGTCTCAAATTGAGCTGCTGACTCGTGTTAAGCTTCGAGATAGATAATTATATAGGGATCTTTTTTATGCGAACGTCATTTTCTCATTGCAACACCGGGGGGGGGACATGGGTTTTAATTCAGTACTTTTATTGATTGGGTACAAGGATACCTGGTACAGATGGGATTTGTAAATGAGGAATCCGTATTGTCGAAGCCGACAGTGTGTGTGCTTACAGGGTTCAATACTGTCCAAGACGCATTTAAGATTGTCCCTCACAAACACATTCCATTTGTCATACTTCGTGTGCATAATGGGCATTTAGCATATGCATTTAATGACATTGAGGAGGTGCGCATTGAGCCAGATTTTGTGTTATTGAATGCCCTTGGTCTAAAACATCGTGTGTTTGTGTTGTGTGACAGGTTTACAGATCTTACTCCCAATTATAGGTCGTGCGTGAGCCACGTCATCTGCGCATCAACAAGTTGCGATGTTGTTGTACCCCATTGCAATGATTTGTTATGGCTGGATTTGGAGAGAATGCAATTTGCGTTTTTGTTCTAGATTGTGACTCTCACATTACAACTCTTGCATGTTATGAAGGGGTTCCTGTTTGCGATCATGCAAAGACCTGTGTTCTCGTGCATTGTACACATCCCCTTCAATCCAACGATGAAGACTGTGTCCCTATACGACCGATGCGGGCTCCAGAAAACGCCCAGAATACAAATTGTTACCCATGCAGATGGTAGGTGGACCACGCCACTTCCCCAGGCTCTGGCGCGGATCGCGCGTCTCCACCCACAACTCATCCGAGCGTTGCTGTAACTCTACGTACGTCGGACGCTCAGAAAATAGCCTGCCTAACAAACGCGCAAAGTGCGTGGCATGGGACACATTCTGAACTTCCTGCGGCCCGCTGGAGTAAATAAGCACCCAGGGGAACGGCGAACACGCGTTCCAACCATGGGCCACTGCTGATGGCTCGCTCGCAGACGGCTCCGCGTTGCAGACGTTGATGGTGCATACCACAGTGCCTTTGTAGCGCGCGGCATGCAATGCAGCAGCGATGTCTGACAGCGCGATGCAACTGCCATCAGCCAGAATCAACTCAGCTCCCTTACCACCGTGACCACACAGCTGAATGAGCAACACCGATGCTTGCTGTGATGCACGTGCCTCGATCTCCTGCATGATGTACTGCCGTGTGAGGCTGCTGCCTGTGAGCGTGTGTACGCTGTTGATCTGGTCTGCGCCTAGCAACTTGAGGTGCTCTGTGCACATTCCAGCCTGTAGGGGCCGTGGCAACCGCCCCAGACGCTGCAAGTATGCATGCACTGCCTGCTCCATCGCAGCTGTTGTGCCTTCGGCATCCGTATTGTTTCCCGAGGGCGGCACCCACTCGTAGTTCGGGTACACAGCAAGCAGCTCTAGCGACAGCCCCATGTCTGTCACGGAAACCTCTTCTTCGGTGCATGCGTCGCAAAAACACGGTGGATCAGGCCCCATGCCCCTTGCCACATGATGCGACATTGCTTTTAAGCATTGTGATGAACGCAACATCACTGCACGCCACAATGCAACTGCCATCAGCCAGAATACAATTTTAGCAGTTTCACATCCATTCAGTATCCCATCTGATGGCGATGGGATAATTATACAACTTAGTGAATACAAAGACTCATGTGGATTGCAATGCCTAAACAATCCAAGTATGAATTCCGGGTATGAATGACTGTGTAAGAATGTTTTGTTTTTGACAAAACTCTTGAAAAATCACATGCAAGGGTGGACATGCTGCATGCTCGCGGTGTGCATCCACATGAGAATGTACGTACAGGGGGGGGATGCGCAAGCCGCCTCCTTGGCATGTGTGAGGATGAATGGATAACTCAACATGATAAGGAACTCTGAAGAAAAAAGTCTTAGATAATTTAAAAAACGCAACAAACAAGTCTTAGATAATTTTATTTTTTTATTTAAAATATATACACTTTCATTCATTCATTGAAAGCCAAAACTACCTCAAGCGAAAAACGAAACGAAGAGTCGATCTGATGTCGTGTGCTACACAGGTCCCCGTCCACGCGGAAAGAAGGACGACTCGTACACGTCCGAAGAGTTCGTCGCGTTTATGAAGCATGAGGCCTCTGACAAAAAAGAACGTACGCTTGATGAATGGATAGAGTGGGCAGGCGCGCTCCGCATGAAAGCATCAAAGTGCAGAAAAGTAACAAAATGCAACGATAAACTATCGGCTGCAGGTGAAGTCATTGAGAAAACTGAAAAGCCCCTCAAATCTTGTATCGAGAGCAAATGTCGTAGCAGTTATGAACTCATGGCGAAGTTTACTAAGAATGACAAAACCGCCATGAGCTCGTTCGATAAACACGCAAGCACCGCGCGATGCGGTGCCGTCCATTGCTCGAATGAAGGTGTGAAATATGGCAAGGCGACCAAAAAATGGGACGCAATATCGAAGAGATGCGATATCCCCCGAAATGGGTGTGTCGGTGATTGTTGATGCAGGGGCTGCATTTAGCTGAATCCGCTAAGCGACGGCTAGGTTGTCTTGTCCACGTACAGCTACCAAGGTTGGCGGATCCTCACACAAAAGAGGACGCCGTGTTCATGGGAATTTGGCCTGAATTCGGGTTTTCTCATCTCATCGCATCGAGTGTCGCGCACGGTGTGATACCGACGCACACGTATCTAACACAAATCTAATTCGGATGTATACTGTACGGGGGCGAATTCTGGTTTGTTAGCTGCTTGACAACCCTATTTTATCGCGGTATTACTTAAAGCCTACAGTTGTGTACACAGTATCTTATTTGTCACTGCTTTCATTTTTTCATGGAAGCATGGACTTCACTAATACATCACCAGCTCAGTTAGGCATCATCATCGCCGACGGAGGGCCACACAAGAATGCTGCATTGGCTGCACTTGTCCAAACTGCTGAGCGAGCTGATGAGGCAGTGCGGGTGGCGCATGCGGCTGTTGAAGCTGCCGTAGCCATGCTGCGAAACAACAACAACAGGTATGATTTTATTTGCGCTTGTGATTGCAAGGTGGGTCTTCAACAGAGAGGAGAGCAATGCTGTGATCACGATATAGACTTGGTGCAATATCGTCATTCAACCAAGTGTCCATGTCGCTCTGTTGCAGGGAGGGATTGGAAGGCGGGCATGGGGTTGATCCATTGCGTCATGGAGTTGTACATGATAATTGGATTAATAGGGAATGGTACTACTTTGCCGGATCACCGGATGAGGAAGATGCTCAGACCCCTCTTTTGAAAACAGGTTAGTTTGCTTACAGTCAACGGAAAAATCGCAGAATTAAATTATCACTACTCAAGAGAAGGTCGTATGTATCAAGCCGGTTAGGATCGAAAAAAACGACCATATCAAACTGTATAATATATTATCACAGTTTAGTGAACGTGTTAGCCAATTCAGTCCATGACTTGCAATCGGCAGGGTGTCGCATGTCTCGTCCAATGAAATTAATTGTGAGTTGGTTAGCTGCGTTCTGGTCACACCACTTCCAGAATTGTGCCGCCGCAGTGAGACATGCAGAGGATCCATGTTTGGCACAATACGACTCACCGAACTTCAGCCCACCATTGATGTAAATTACAAACACTTTGTTTGGGGAGGTTTGCTCCTTCGTCCAATGCTCCAGCGCTACGTACGAGTCAACGACTTTTGTCGCGACATGGTGCACTTGAGACAGCCTAAGCCACTCGTCCACCGAATGGGGTTCGATATGGCTATCCATGAAAATCGCTGTATTGATGTTATAACCGGTTTGAATGAGGGCTATTAAAGCATTCCACTCATGATATCCGCTGCCACACTCTGGAAATACAATGATTGATACCTTACTTGTGCATTTGTTTACATAATTGAGCACATTATTGACGATGTGGTTACTGTCATTGGGTGTACATGCACTATTTTGTAGAACAGGTAAAGGATGATTTGCATCCATTCTATGTTTGCATTATTATTTTTGGTGATAAAATCATGCACCACATTTCCTTAAGCACACTTTATCATGAAATACAAGGTGTCCCACTACTCCATGCTCACACACGGCTGGATTGGTTTCCAGAACCAGGCACATTTGCATATACATGTAATGGGCGTTCCTGCCTCCCGGCCGATTTTGACTGGTTGCGAAACATTGTATGGAGAGGATTTGTGATTCCTTTGTGCTGATGTCTCGAGCTAGCGAGTCGTTCAGGATGCTCTAAATCCTGATTAGAAATTTAAAAAAATCGGCCGGGAGGCAGGAACCCCCATTATGTGCCGTACTCTCCAGAAAGCGGTTTCATTTTAGTATTCCGTCAAGTGTAGAATTTGCGTACGTGGCCTTCAACATCTTCAGCCAGTCAGATCCGTGATGGTCATGATACTGACTGAGTTGTAAGATGGTGTCTCGACCGTCTAGGGGAATGCTGCACGGGTGAGAGACAGACACGATGACGGCACGAGCTTTCGACTGCATGGCATTGTGTAACAATTGGCGGCCTTGTACATTAAAAAGATGGATGTCATCAAATGCTAGCACATTGAAACCGTCAAGTGAAGGTGATTCTGATTCAGATTCAGACAGTTTACACAACGTTGCCTCTGGTGTATGTAAAGCATGGTACTCCTTATTATGTTCTGTCATGACCAATATTAGAGTGGGTGGTGAATGTTGAGCAATAAGTTTAGTGATAGCGTGACTCTTCCCACTTTCCCTGCGCCCTAAAATGTACATTACTTGTGGCTTACTTGTCCGTGTGATGCTCATTTACTCACATGACAAGGGAATTTGATGCATATAATAACCGCAACCAACTAAGCTACAGTCGGCGTGTCCAGGAAGAGAGGCGATCGCTTCAGTGCGGCGGCTGGTCCTTCAATGGGCACTCTCGAAGGTCGAAGACCGATTATCGCTGTCCGGCTTCATTTCGTTTTGTCGCCTGAGCAAGGTGCTCGACATATCACCGCTTGCCGGACTCACTTCGTTGGTTCACCTGGACATTTCGAACACCGACGTGCTCGACATATCACCGCTTGCCGGACTCACTTCGTTGGTTCACCTGGACATTTCGAACACCGACGTGGACGACATATCACCGCTTGCCGGACGAGGACGAGAGGAGAGATTTTTTGGTCATAGCCATCGGCAAACAACGGATTCAATATTCAACAATCGGCGGAGCCCCTTTCACCTATTCCCCCCAGCGGAGCGACTGGGGGCGACCGGAGGGGAGCCCCCACAAAGGAGTCCGCGAGGAACCGAGCGGGTGGGCGAACGGAGGGGAGCCCACAGTTCACATCAACCAGCAGACACACACTACTGCTTCTTTCTCACTGAAAGTCATCGGAGTGCACTGGAACACTTGAGCTTATCACTGAAAGTCATCGGAGTGCACTGTAACACTTGAGCTTATCACTGAAAGTCATCGGAGTGCACTGTAACACTTGAGCTTATCACTGTAACACTTGAGCTTATCACTGTAACACTTGAGCTTATCACTGGAACACTTGGGATTATCACTGGAACACTTGGGATTATCACTTTTTTCCGACATCAATTATTTACTTTCCGGGATAATAAGTGAACAATTATTTACTTTCCGACATCAATTATTTACTTTCCGGGATAATAAGTGAACAACGCCTGTCGAGATGAACAGCCTGATGTTGTTGGTGGTCAAGATACTGGGCGTAAAGTCAGAAGGTGCTGATAGTGACGTTTTCGCCCTCATGGAGGGCGCGATGAATGTCATGGGAATTCACAACTTGCTCCCGCAGTCAGCCCGCCGTGTTGACATAGCTGAAGTTGCCACAGAGCTCCTTTATGGCGATCAGATCCTCATTCGGACAGCGGGTAGCAAGCAGAGATTCCATCATGGAATCTTTGTTGGACCCATTTCAGGAGTGCAGGGGGGTAAAAATCTCGTGGTTGATTGTTGGGGCTCACAGGATGCGGGCAAACAAGAGGCCAAGATCAGGCTGCGTACATTGGGAGAATTCATGGCTGTCCCCGGCTGGCCTGAGCTTGCTGTAATGTGTTGGGATAGCGACACACCAGAGCTTCGGGAGTTCTCGGCGGCACTGGCGTTGGGGCTGCACAGGGATCTGCAAGATTGCTCTGGCCTCTATCACTTGCTGGGCCGCAACTGTGACCACTTTGCGACATGGTGCCGTACGCTCAGGTGGGATTCAGTTAAGTTGTCTCGAATTGCCGCTCAGGTGTACCTGATGACACATGCGATGCATTTTCATCCAACACAAAAAATCAAAGCCTGGTTTGTTTAAAAGATTGTTGGTTCACTACAATTTTTTTTTGAGGAGTCTGAGGAAAGTTTGTAAGGTGTGCCCCACTTTATTTGAAACGCGGATGAGGCAACGAGGACCCCGCGCGCCAAATAGACTACGTTTCGAAAAAAATTGAAACGATTTCTCCAGCACAACAACCAACAACAACTACAACACACGTAATCGCCAAATTCACTCACTGAAATACCCGAAATGTCTGGATCCACAACAACCACCTCTAACGCCCGCTGCACTTGCGCCGGGACCAAGCAGGACGGTTTCCCATGTTCCCGGCCCGTAAAAGGCGTTAAATACTGCTACGACCACGTCAAGCAGGACCCCTCCTTCAAGGAGGAGTCCAATGCGTCTGAAGAGCCGATGACTACTACAGTCGAAGACTACGATGCGCTCCTGCGCGAGCTCGAGAACTGTCGGATCAAGAATCAGACACTTATCAAGCATAACGATGAGCTGAAGCTCATCTCCGAGACTACAATGCATGAGAATATCCTGCTGAAGAGTCAGCTAGTTCCAGAGTTGTCCCCGTACCACTTTGGACACGACCTGCTCACCAGCCTCAATCTGCCATTCTGCAATACGAAGTGCTGCATCGTCCTGCTCGATTCGTCCGGAGCTAGACAGTGCAAAAACAATCGCCAGGCCACTGGCCTGCTGTGCACCACGCACGCGTCATCACCAAAGCATGTAGCAGAAAAGGTCAACAAGGCCTACGCTACACGCTGTTTCGAGAGACAGGCGAAGGTCATCAGCGCATCTCAGACACAGTCTGATTGCGTAACCGCGTACACATCTGCGTGCGATGACAACAAGTACTCTGCGGCTGCTGCTCCGGCGCCGTCGTCGTTCTCATCATAGTTCGTTCGTTCGTTCGTTAGTGCATACATACATACATGCATGCACAAGCGAACCAATACTTTTTTTCTGCTTAACAAACCTGTGTTTTTTGGGATGGTGGAGCGCGCCTCTTAAAAATCACGCTGCTTTGGAGTCCCGCATCATTATTTCTTTATTGGACATGCATGATACATAGAGAAATATGTGTGATTCAATATTAACAGGTATAAATAAGTGTAACCCCCACAGATGCAGAGACAAAAGCGTGCCTTGCTGGTCATCCCCAGTTACGCCACGCCTGGGTTGGATATCAGGACTCGATACGTGATGGAGAAAACAGGAGTGCTCCCCAGTGACCTGGGCAAGTACAGCACTGAGGGTTTTGAGCGCGACGCAGCAGTGCTACGCCGCCAGTTAGGGCCGGGTTTCAGTTTTGAAACACTGGAGGGCGAGGTGTTGTCCAGCGCTGTATTGGACCACCTGAAGTGGTTGTTGTCCCACGACACAGAGGTGGCTGTGTTGTTGTTCTGCGGCCATGGCATGTGGCAGGGGTCGCCGCAGCACGGTAGTCTCGTGTGTTCATTCAAGCAGCTGGTCACAGCTGAGGCAATTGAGTGCGTGGCGGCGAAGTTCAAAGGCACATTTGTGAGGTTGCTGAACATGTACGAGGCCGAGGGGGAGATGTGGCAGGATGGGCAAGGTACAAGGGACGCAGTAAGGCTGCGAGGTGCTCAGATGCAAGGGGGGGCAGGCGCGCCAAGCACCTACTACGGCATGACAGTGGCAGCCACGCAGCAGTTTGGCAAGACCACTGGTAACAGCCGGGGCAGCAAGTTCGGTGTCTCACTGGGGCGCATGTTTGATCAGGAGGTGCTGGTGACGTACGATGGGTTCGAGACGGCATTGGACAAGTATTGGAGTGGGGCGCAAGTACGGATGACGCACGCTTTCCGGGGTGTGTTCGGGACGCCCGCTCTCCCGGTGGGTTCTTGTTGCATCAATAATGATGATGCGGGTTCTGAGTCTGAGTCTGATGTGGAGTTCTGAGTCTGAGGTAATGGGCGTTCCTGCCTCCCGGCCTATTTTGACTGGTTGAGAAACATGGTATGGAGCGGGTTTGTGATTCCTTGGTGCTGATGTCTCAAGCTAGCGAGTCATTCCGGATGCTCTAAATCCTGATTAGAAATTTAAAAAAATCGGCCGGGAGGATCGTTACTGTTGGATGTAAACTTTTCTAGTTTTAATGCGCAACACTGACATGACTACGTTATGCCGTGCAGAATGACAGCCAAGGGGTGCTTCTAGTACAAGAATGCCACCGTCAACGGCTTCAACATCACCAATCAGCTCCAGGTCCGAGTGGAGGCGATCGACAACAACGTTGCGAAGATCTATACCACAGATGAGAACGGCAACCCACTGCCGATGCCTGTCAACGTCTCATTGCGCACCGGAGAGGATGTGAACGTCCCAGTTCCTCATCGTGTGGATTGAAAGCTACGTGCTGGATGTCGGTGGCGTCGACATCATGTGGCTCCACAACCAGAAGAAGCAGCAGCTTCTCTGATAGCAACAGCATCACGGCTTTCTCACTGTAAAGCGTGGTGTATCCAGTGCCATGCAGCCGTAAAGCGTGGTGTATCCATTGCCATGCAGCCGTAAAATAGCGTGGTGTATCCAGTGCCATGCAGACGTAAAATAACCTCGCATCAGGCGGCAGCACATGTGCCGCTATGGCCCTCCCAATCAAAAAATAACGAAATTCAGGTAAACCTATCATTCTACATCACGTTTGTTCTCATCCTCAAGCAACCAACCTCAAAACTGCTTTTCAAGTGATATATGTCGCCAACACTTGGACGAGAACCACCGTACCACATTTAACAAGTGGCGGAGCCCCTTTCACCTATTCCCCACAGCGGAGCGACCGGGGGCGACCGGAGGGGAGCCCCCACAAAGGAGTCCGCGAGGAACCGAGCGGGTGGGCGACCGGAGGGGAGCCCACAATTCACATCAACCAGCAGACACACTACTGATTTACACACACACACGCGACGCCGCCGCCTCCATCTCGGACATGGACAGCATCAGCAAAACTGGTCTCTTCGCCTCATCATCATCGTGACTTGGTCTCTTCCCCTCCCCTCTAAGATTTCGCCAGCCAATCCGATCAAAACAAGATCAGATAAAAGATAGTTGCTTCGGTTCCCAATGGGTGCACAAGCAAACACACGCACGTGAAGAAGAGTGATAGGCGAACGGAGGAAATATGTCGGATAGATCGGATAACGCACGCACGCACTTTATCACGACACATAACGCATACTCACACACGCGTCGCGGCGGATGCTGTCGAGATCATGACCACCAAACACTCACTCTCACTCATTCTCACGCACGCACTCTATCACGACACAAACGGTGGATTTCGCATCATACTCGGTGTCCATCCTGAGTAGAACGCATGATGTTCGTAAACACAGAAGTTTTTAACGCAGACTGTAGGCACCGCGTGTCAGCTTCCATGTATTGTTTTTATGATTACAGATTACAGATTCATTTGTATTCGAGTAAAAAATATGTGCATTGAAAGTACAAACCCCTATATAAAATGATCCGATTGTCTGAAATCTATGCGAAATCACAGTCGACATCAAACATAATATATAGCGATAATGCACCCATTAAAGGAGTGCGATCGCGACCAGGTGTTAAAGAAGCACCATCGATGTCATTTGAACAAGATACAGACACAGGAATGTTCAATGCATCAAGTAATGTCATAGGATTTGCTGCAGGAGCATATACGACGCTCATTGCATCATCTTCCAATTTACAAGCCAATACGCAAATCACAACATCTTCAAATATCGTGCCTCTCAACGACAATGTCTCAGAATTAGGAACAGTTACAAAGAAGTTCGCAAAACTGTATGCAACAGATATCTATGGAACATCTGCTACATTTAACACACTCGGAGGAACGGCCATCTCAAGTATCGTCACTTCCACAAGTAGCAATGTCGCAGCCAGTTCTGCAGCGGTCAAATCAGCATACGATAGTGCCGTCTCAGCTTCCAATCAGACGTACGGCATCGGCTCGCTCGATAGTAATGGTGATATCCTTTTCAGGGGCAACTTGCGCATCTCCGAAACTGCCAATATATACAAAGGTACAGAGATATATAGTTCTGGTTTGCCAAATAATTTGCCCATTTTGCCAACGAATTCGAAATTTGGTAATTTCTCCATTATGATATCACCGACAGGTAGCATTATCACGTGTGGAGATAATAACAACGGCCAACTAGGAAATAACACGACATCAACAGGTGCGACGACGACATTACAAACTATATCGAGTAATGGATCTCTGAATGGTAAAACGATCGTGGCCATTGCGGGTGGCAACAATCACACGCTTGCCGTGGACTCGACGGGACGAGTGCACGCATGGGGACACAACAGTTCAGGCCAGCTCGGAAATAATACTAACACAAATTCATCAGTCCCGATCGATGTCTCGAGCTTCGGATCTTTAAATTATAAAAAGATCGTGGCCATTGTGGCGGGCATCAATCACACGATTGCCATTGACTCGGAGGGACGCGTGCACGTATGGGGAAACAACCACCTATCCCAGCTCGGAAACAATAGTACCTCAACATTATTAGTCCCTGTCTCGCTTTTCGGATCTCTGTATGGTAAAAATATCGTGTCCATTGCGGGTGGCAATGATCACACGCTTGCCCTTGACTCGACGGGACGCGTTCACGCATGGGGAAACAACGGCCAAGGCCAGTTCGGAATTGGTAGTACCACTATTTCAAGAGTCCCTGTTTTAGCGTTCACAACCGTTACAGACATGGGTTCAAACTTGTTCGTGAACTTCACAGGCCAACATCGTTGCTTCGTGGATGCGCTAGCTCCAGCACGTCTACGAGATCACGAAGGACTTGTTGTTGTCACCGACAAAAACGCATACGCATCCGGTCTTTTAAGAGGACGACAACGCGCCATGACAATCAACCAAGCCCTACCTATCGTATCTCTTTCCAAGGTCCCAAAAGATCCCCGTGCATTCGGGGTGATCTCGCTCACCCAGGACCATCCCGCAGGTCCATCTGCAGCCATCTCAGCAGCAGAGCTCCTAAAGTTGGCAGAACAAGGTGATGTACGTGTCCAAATCAATTCGCTCGGCGAAGGATGCATCTGGGTATGTGACGACACCGGATCAAATATCCATGCAGGTGATTACGTTACTACCAGTAGTTTGTCCGGTTACGCGTCTCTCCAAGTTAGATTAGATGATGATGGAGATGTAGTACCGGATGGTACATTACGAAACTATACGGTCGCCAAACTCACGATGGATTGTGATTTCTCACAGCCTCTGGTAGATGTTGAAGAAGTACAAAAAGATGAATATGGGAATGTCGTTTTCGATGCAGACGGATCTCTCGTGTACACGATCGTGACCACGACACAGGGTCCTTCTGTTGTGGACCCAGATACCGGAGAGACACGTACTGGGGAACCACTCGAAACACCTATTCCAGTGACCGAACCTTCCTACGAAATGCGCTGGATGACAACCGAAATCGATGCATCCTCAGGTGTATCGATCACGACTCTTATTTCAAAAGAAGATTACGAGACACGTAAGTCAGATGGACAATTAGTCGGTTTGTCACGTTCAGCTTTCGTTGGATGCACTTATCATTGCGGATAAGTGTACGACTCCGAATATATTCAAATAATACCCGTGAAAAAAGTGTGTGTGTATGATAATAATAATAACGAACAACTGCTGATTTGTTCGTCATGCTTGATGAAGACATTCTCCTAGTTCGCAGTAACACCGAGCTGCGCGGACATGTCACGGTACCCGCCTCGATTACATCCATCGGTCGATTCTCTTCTTATGGTCCTTCAGTCTTTCACGCCGGAGCAGCGTTCTCAAATGCACCAACTACATTCGGTGCCAACATCGCATGCAGTTCGATCATCGATGCAAGAGGAGGAATAGCTGTATCAGGATTCCTATCGAATGCTGCTATGACACTTACTGATTCTGGAGGAGGAATGGCATTGTTATCAGCTCCACTCCATTCCACACAAGATGTGCATCTGCAAAAAGAGCTAAAAGTCCATGGCAATGCGACCTTCGATACACACGTCTCCGTTAACGGCACGCTATACGCGAAAAACTTACATCCGTCTTTCAACACATTCCAAGCTAGCAACATCTTGATTTCACCAGGTGGAATTATTCAGTTCGGAGAAGGAGGCTCTTCGACCATCTCCTTTTCCAACGCTCCGGACACAGGTCTGTTCAATCCAGTGGCTGGAACACTAGGTGTGGTCGCAGGAGGGACAGAGATGGTGCGTGTGTCAGACACAACCGTATCATTGTTGGGGGATCTAGTGGTGTCATCGAACATAGTCCCGATGACGAACGCGACGCAGTACCTCGGGACATCGACCATGCACTTCAAAGAGGCGTGGATCGACGAGCTACACATCTCGTCGAACACTCTCTACATCGGGGACACGCCCGTGCTTTGCGCTGATAATGATGCCGTGTCCATCCGCGCTGACCCGGGGCAAGGCATCACGCTAACGACCACCGGCGATGGGGAGACATCCCTGGTGTCCGCCAAGGGAGTCAATGTAGTGTCGGAAGGGGGTGTCACGATGCGTGTATCAGGACCTCTAGGGAGAGTTAACATACAGTCTAGCGGAGCAGGTGGCACCGTGAATTTGGGAGCGGAAAAGGAAATTGTGATGACAGCACCTCTTACGACGATATCAAGTAACATGATAGTAAAAGGTGACCTGACTGTAGAAGGCACACAATTAACGCTGAACACGCAGACGGTGACGGTTGAGGACAATATAATTGTACTTAACTCAGGTGAGATAGGATCAGGTGTCTCAAAGGGTGAGGCAGGATTTTCTATAGATAGGGGAGATGCTCCCGAATATCAGCTTCTTTTTAGGGAGTCGGACAACGCGTTCGTAATAGGTCCGCTAGGCTCCCTCACACCCATAGCGACCGAGACCTTTGCGCGCAACGCAAACAATATATCCAGTGGAACATTAGCGGTTGCTAGAGGAGGAACGGGAGTCTCCACCAGTACCGGAACAGGTAGTGTTGTTTTGAGTAGTTCTCCAACGTTTACGGGAACAGCTAACTTTGCATCTCTAACAACTTCTGGGCCTTCGACGATAAATGGTAACATGACCTTCGGAACTGGTGTCAATCTATTTGTAAACCCTAACGATTCCGTGACTGCTCCAGGGTACTCTTGGGATACTGATACAAATACCGGAATGTATCGTGTTGCGGCAGATACAATAGGGTTTGCTGTAGGCGGGGTCAATAAAGCTACTATAAACAGCACGGGGATAGTGGGTAGCGGAGCTAATATAACCAGTTTAAGTGCTACCAACATATCCAGTGGAATATTAGCGATTGCTAATGGAGGCACGGGAGTCAGTACTGGCTTAGGTGGTGCCCTGAACGCAAACAATATATCCAGTGGAACATTAGCGGTTGATAGAGGAGGAACGGGGGGGTCCACAAGTACCGGAACAGGTAGTGTTGTTTTGAGTAGTTCTCCAACGTTTACGGGAACAGCTAACTTTGCATCTCTAACAACTTCTGGGCCTTCGACGATAAATGGTAACATGACCTTCGGAACTGGTGTCAATCTATTTGTAAACCCTAAGGATTCCGTGACTGCTCCAGGGTACTCTTGGGATACTGATACAAATACCGGAATGTATCGTGTTGCGGCAGATACAATAGGGTTTGCTGTAGGCGGGGTCAATAAAGCTACTATAAACAGCACGGGGATAGTGGGTAGCGGAGCTAATATAACCAGTTTAAGTGCTACCAACATATCCAGTGGAATATTAGCGATTGCTAATGGAGGCACGGGAGTCAGTACTGGCTTAGGTGGTGCCCTGAACGCAAACAATATATCCAGTGGAACATTAGCGGTTGATAGAGGAGGAACGGGGGGCTCCACAAGTACCGGAACAGGTAGCGTTGTTTTGAGTAGTTCTCCAACTTTTACGGGAACAGCTAACTTTGCATCTCTAACAACATCTGGGCCTTCGACGATCAATGGTAACATGACCTTCGGAACCGGAGTCAATCTATTTGTAAACCCTAAGGATTCCGTGACTGCTCCAGGGTACTCTTGGGATACTGATACAAATACCGGAATGTATCGTGTTGCGGCAGATACAATAGGGTTTACTGTAGGCGGGGTCAATAAAGCTACTATAAACAGCACGGGGATAGTGGGTAGCGGAGCTAATATAACCAGTTTAAGTGCTGCCAACATATCCAGTGGAATATTAGCGATTGTTAATGGAGGCACGGGAGCCAGTACTGGCTTAGGTGCCCTGAACGCAAACAATATATCCAATGGAACATTGGCGGTTGTTAGAGGTGGCACAGGGGTCACCCTTAGTACCGGAACCGGGAGCAACGTGTTGAGCGACAACGCAACTATGAGCAACTTGACGACCATAGGAGGCATGATCAGTGGTAACGGTGTCGGACTTACCGCATTGAACGCAAACAACATATCCAGTGGAACATTAGCGGTTGCTAGAGGAGGAACGGGTGTCTCCACCAGTACCGGAACAGGTAGTGTTGTTTTGAGTGTTTCTCCAACGTTTACTGGAACAACTAACTTTGCATCTCTAACAACTTCCAATTTGGATGTGGGTGGTCTTACGACACTGAATGGGAAGTGTATGTGTCTTGATACATTGACTGTGGGTGTTGGTGTTGGAGATGATACTGTTTACCCACTACATATAAAGACAAGTGTGGATAACGTATCCCTGTTCAGTGTGGGCGATGTGGTCATGTACTCCGACATTCGCACAAAGTTGGATGTGCTCCCGATTCCGGATGCATTGGAACGTGTGGGACGCCTTCGAGGGTATACGTTCATAAAGAATGGTGGTGACGAGACACGTCGTCGTAGTTGTGGTCTCATTGCACAGGAACTATTGGATGTCTTGCCTGAAGCTGTGCATGCACATCCGGAATCTGGAATGCTGACTGTCGCTTACGGGAATGTAGTGTCTTTACTTGTGAATGCGATAAATGAACTTAAGGCACAAGTCGATACTTTATCGGGCACTTAATTAATTAATGCTTCGAGTGGGCGCATGAATCCCCCAAATTTTCGCATTGCAAGTTCAATGATCAGACACATATTCGTTGTCTTCTTTGTCAAAGAATGAGTATTGTTCCTGAATCCAGGCGGGTAAATGTTGGCACGTGAAACACCTTGCCGAGTGTCGCAATGGTGTAACGACCCCATTCCATGGTATTGATTTAGGGCTGGGTCAACGACTCGGGTTCGAATCGCAGATGAAGCGATGTTGATGGTACCCTTGTTTTGGGACCCCGACCGGGATACACAAGCCGAGCTGTGCTTGGTATAGGGTTTAGGGTTTAGGGCCGAGCTGTGCGCGGCATGGAACGGAATCTTTCTGAAACGTACGACGTCATCACGTGGTACAAACCAATTTCAACCACTCGAACAGTCCGTGACAGAGTCCATTCATACATCTTCACACATACCACGGCGGCTTTAGCAGCCCCCACGTCAGTCCATTCATCCATCTTCACACACGCGCGGCGGCGGATTTCTAAAAACGAGTGTAAACGGAGCGGGGGACATCCAAAATTAAGAAATCATCCACTACTTAAATACTTCTTTTTGCTTAACAAATCTTCATGATATCGAGCCTCGAGTGGAGTGTGTGGCTCACGCCCGACAGCATCATTCATGGGGATTGCCCAGACCCAGATGTCTGATAACACACTCGAGGTTGGCTGACCTTTAGGATCGATGAGAGTGCTGTCAAGGAAGCCGACCAGCTTGTGAAGACGAGCAGTTCCTCCTCTAGGGAACCGTTAGACTCGCAACTTCAAAGATGGGAAAGCTACCTGGGCACTCTGTACGGTCCTTGAGGGTTCGATGATGATGATTGGATGCGATTCATTATTCTTCTTCAAGTAATATGACTTGTTTACACTCGTCTTCGATGCGCTTGAGGAACACGTGTCTCTCAAGCAGACTTCTGCTTGACAACTATTTAGGGATTATGAAAGAGGAATCGCGGGACCCATGGAGTGGGGCAGTTGAATTGAGCTGCTGACACGCGGATCTGACCTGTTTACACTCGTCTTCGATGCGCATGCGGAAAACGTGTCGCCTCAAGCAGACTTCTGCTTGACAACTATTTAGGGATTATGAAAGAGGACTCGCGGGACCCACGGAGTGGGGCAGTGGAATTGATCTGCTGACGCGCGGATCTGACCTGTTTACACTCGTATTTCGATGACGCGCATGGGGGACACATGTCGTGGCGGATCTGACTTGTTTACACTCGTATTCGAGGAAACGCATGCGGAAAACGTGTAGCATCGAGCAGACTTCTGCTTGACACCTATTTTAGGATTATGAAAGATGAATTGAGCTGCTGACTCGCGGATATGACCTGTTTACACGCGTTTTCGAGGACGCGCATAGGGGACACGTGTCGTGGCGGATCTGACTTGTTTACACTCGTATTTCGATGCGCTTGAGGAACATGTGTCGCATCAAGCAGACTTCTGCTTAACAAATATTTAGGGATTATGAAAGAGGACTCGCGGGACCCACGGAGTGGGGCAGTGGAATTGAGCTGCTGACCCGCGGATCTGACCTGTTTACACTAGTATTTCGATGACGCGCATGGGGGACACGTGTCGTGGCGGATCTGACTTGTTTACACTCGTATTTCGATGAGCATGGGGAACATGTGTCGCATCAAGCAGACTTCTGCTTGAAAAATATTTAGGGATTGTGAAAGAGGACTCGCGGGGCAGTGGAATTGAGCTGCTGACACGCGCGCTTCGAGGACACGCATGGGGAACAAGACGTCTGCTCGACACACTCATATTGGGGTGAACTTCCATGGAACTGCTTAACAACTGACGCAGGTGGAGGGATGGTTCCGCCACCGGATTACAGGGCAAGCACGGAATTGAATTGAATGCGGACTCGTGTGAACCTCTACGGATCTGACATGTTTTATGGTGTAAACAGGATCAGAGTAAGCAAAATGTAGATGATTGTTGTACCAGACCAAAGAGTTATCATTCCGACTGAACAAGGTTGAAACGATGCCGACGGACGCAACAAAACAACCCAAGGCCAACTTGGCGTCATGCCCACCCATCAGGGGGCTGGGAGCAAACTGGCACAGGGGCGCAGGCGCAAAGGCGAGCATGCAGGCAGATGCGACGATCATGAACGCACGCGCGCAGCTACAGCTGCAGGACCCGTTCAGTGGGTGGAGACAGTTCGGATGCTACAAGGAATGGACAGACGCAAACGAGGCGCTGCAAAGACTCAAGGGACACGCAAGGCACGCGTTCGAGATCATACCGTTCGGAAAGCCATGCAAGCCGTACCTTGACATCGACGGTCCACCACTGCCGAACGACCAGGTACCCTTCCCAGACATCGCTGCACTGGTCGCGCACACAGAGGACGCAATCAAGATGATATTCAGCAACGACTACGGAATCCAGATCGACGTCGACAACGACCTCATATGGCTCATCAGCCCAAACGCCAAGAAGCTCAGCCTGCACCTCATCATCGACACGAAGAGAGAAGGAACGCCGCTCCACGTGTATAGCAGTAATCATCAGGCAGATCCCTTTGGCGCTTCTCACTTAGCAATGAGACTGCAGCAGCTAGACCCAAACGGGGTCGGGAAGCTCGTTGATCTTGGAGTATTCACAAAAGATAGGGAAATGCGTCCTCGTCCCGCTCAAGCAGCACGACAACCACGCACCCGCGTGCATCAGAAGACTCGCGGAACCAGGAGGAGATGCCTGGGACGCAGAAGCGGCGTTGGACCAGGCGCGTGCGTTGGACCAAGAATCACAATTCCGCTCCAAGACCATGTTTCGCAACCAGTCAAAATCGGCCGGGAGTCAGGAACGCTCATTCATTATCACACATTACACGGCGGCTTTCGCATCCTCCTCGACTGTGGTGGGGCCCATCCTCCATTCTCTCACATGCCACGGCGGCTTTCGCATCCTCCTTGTCCATACGCATGCACTCGTCATCGAATGAAGTATAAAATATACAGCAGACTATTATTCATTGCCAGCACACTTCACAGACACTTCTTTATTCGCGGTACCGGAGTCTACATAGTTCTATCGTATACAGATGTCATCAAGGAAATTCGTATGCGATTTTGATGGATGTGGTGCTGCATTTTCTGGTAGTGGTAATTTGAAGACACACAAAAGGACGCATACAGGAGAGAAACCATTTACATGCGATTTTCATGGATGTGGTGCTGCATTTGCTGCTAGTTGTACTTTGAAGGTACACGAAAGAATGCATTCAGGAGAGAAACCTTTTACATGCAATTTTAAGGGATGTGGTGCTGCATTTGCTGCTGGTGGTGCTTTGACGGTACACGAAAGAATGCATACAGGAGAGAAACCATTTACATGCGATTTTCATGGATGTGGTGCTGCATTTTCTGCTAGTGGTTCTTTGAAGGTACACGAAAGAATGCATACAGGAGAAAAACCATTTACATGCGATTTTGATGGATGTGGTGCTGCATTTGCTGGTAGTGGTGTTTTGACTAAACACAAAAGGACGCATACAGGAGAGAAACCATTTATATGCGATTTTGATGGATGTGGTACTGCATTTGCTGGTAGTGTTTCTTTGATAGTACACAAAAGGACGCATACAGGAGAGAAACCATTTATATGCGATTTTCAGGGATGTGGTGCTGCATTTTATGGTAGTAGTGCTTTGTCTAAACACGAAAGAACGCATACAGGAGAGAAACCATTTACATGCGATTTTGATGGATGTGGTGCTGCATTTTATGGTAGTGGTAATTTAAAGACACACAAAAGGACGCATACAGGAGAGAAACCATTTATATGCGATTTTGATGGATGTGGTACTGCATTTGCTGGTAGTGGTGCTTTGAAGACACACAAAAGGACGCATACAGGAGAGAAACCATTTACATGTGATTTTGATGGATGTGGTGCTGCATTTGCTGCTAGTTGTGCTTTGAAGACACACAAAAGGACGCATACAGGAGAGAAACCATTTACATGCGATTTTGATGGATGTGGTGCTGCATTTGCTGCTAGTGGTGGTTTGACGACACACAAAAGGACGCATACAGTCGAGTATCAACAGCGGAAGAAAAGAGAGGAGCAAAAGGTTGCCAAGTTGTTAGAAAATCATGGCATTGATTTCAAAAGAGAACACCATGTAGACTTTAGCTGTATGGGATCTACATTCGCAAGGATAGATTTCTTGATTGTCAAAGACGGGGTTGCTATATTCTTAGAGGTCGATGAGAATCAACATAAATTCGGTGGATACTCGGTTGCTTGTGACATGAAAAGGATGGCTAACATCTATGAGTCCCTAGTCTTCGATGACAACACACTGCCATTATATTTCATTTGGTATAATCCGCATGCATACAGGGTTGGTGGTGAACTACAGAAAACAACGACTGTCGCTCGTCAACAATGCTTAGTGGACGTTATACACTCCACCAGTTCTACAACTGTTAGACGAATGAATATACTTTATATGTATTTTGATTGTGATACACTCGTAGATCAAAACATTCGATTGTCGGTTCACACTGACCCAGAGTATAACGAGACAATGAAGAAGTGTTGTCTACACCCAGTGTATTAGTAGTTACAGAGAAACGAACACCTAATGGGTGTTCCTGCCTCCAGGGCTCGTGCAAGTTCAACAAGGACGCGGACTCGGTCCTCGTCCCGCTCAAGCAGCACCACAAGGATGACCCAAACACACCACTCAGGACAGTCATCTCAAACGTGCCAGAGGATGCCGCACTCATACAGGTGCTAGAGCACATACCGAGATACGTCAAGAAGAACGGGATTGCATGGCCGGCACGACCGCGCACGCAAACAGTCGCAGACGCAGTCAGAGCGGCGGGAACCATCATCGCAAAGGCCGTAGAGAAGGAACCGCACGTCCGACGCGCCGACATAATCGTGCGCATGCTCGACCTACTCAGACGAGACATGCACCCGTCAGCATTCCACGACAGACGACCCGCAGAGGACGCATTCGATCGATCCGTAGGCGTCAGGTTCAACTACAGTGACAGGAGTGAACCCTGCTACACAGGAAACATACACAACGGAGAGCAGAACATGAGATGCTTTGTAGACACAGCAGGAAACTGCATCGTCAAGTGCTTCTCCGCCACATGCGACAACCACGCACCCGCGTGCATCGGAAGACTCGTGGAACCTGCTGGAGATTCATGGGACGCGGGAGCAGCGTTGGACGCCGGGGTACTCTTTTTGAATGACAGCAGCCACCAGGCGGCTTTCGCATTCTCATTGTCCATTATCACACATGACACGGCGGCTTTCGCATCCTCCTCGATTGTGGTGGTGCCCATCCTCCATTCTCTCACACGCCACGGCGGCTTTCGTATCCTCCTCGATTGTGGTGGTGCCCATCCTCCATTCTCTCACATGCCACGGCGGCTTTCGCATCCTCCTTGTCCATACGCATGCACTCGTCATCGAATGAAGTATAAAATATACAGCAGACTCTTATTCATTGCCAGCACACTTCACAGACACTTCTTTATTCGCGGTACCGGAGTCTACATAGTTCTATCGTATACAGATGTCATCAAGGAAATTCGTATGCGATTTTAATGGATGCCACTCTGCATTTGCTTCTGCTAGTAATTTGACCACACACAAAAGGACGCATACAGGAGAAAAACCATTTACATGCGATTTTCATGGATGTGGTGCTGCATTTGCTGCTAATGGTGTTTTGACTAAACACAAAAGGACGCATACAGGAGAGAAACCATTTATATGCGATTTTCATGGATGTAGTGCTGCATTTTCTTGTAGTGGTGCTTTGACGGTACACAAAAGGACGCATACAGGAGAGAAACCATTTACATGCAATTTTCATGGATGTGGTGCTGCATTTGCTGGTAGTGGTGCTTTGAAGACACACAAAAGGACGCATACAGGAGAAAAACCATTTACATGCGAATTTCATGGATGTGGTGCTTCATTTGCTGCTAATGGTGATTTGACTAAACACAAAAGGACGCATACAGGAGAGAAACCATTTATATGCGATTTTCATGGATGTAGTGGTGCATTTTCTTGTAGTGGTGCTTTGACGGTACACAAAAGGACGCATACAGGAGAGAAACCATTTACATGCAATTTTCATGGATGTGGTGCTGCATTTGCTGCTAGTGGTGCTTTGACGACACACAAAAGGACGCATACAGGAGAAAAACCATTTACATGCGACTTTCATGGATGTGGTGCTGCATTTGCTCAGAGTGGTGATTTGAAGGTACACAAAAGAATGCATTCAGGAGAGAAACCATTTGTATGTGACTTTAAGGGATGTGGTACTGCATTTTCTGGTAGTGGTTCTTTGACTAAACACAAAAGAACGCATACAGGAGAGAAACCATATGTATGTGACTTTGAGGGATGTAGTGCTGCATTTGCTGGTAGTGGTGCTTTGACGACACACAAAAGAAAGCATACAGGAGAGAAACCATTTATATGCGATTTTCATGGATGTGGTGCTGCATTTGCTGCTAGTGGTGATTTGACGACACACAAAAGGACGCATACAGGAGAAAAACCATTTTCATGCAATTTTCATGGATGTGGTGCTGCATTTGTTGGTAGTGGTGCTTTGACGGTACACAAAAGGACGCATACAGGAGAGAAACCATTTACATGCAATTTTGATGGATGTGGTGCTGCATTTGCTATTAGTGGTAATTTGAAGACACACAAAAGGACGCATACAGGAGAGAAACCATTTATATGCGATTTTGATGGATGTGGTACTGCATTTGCTGTTAGTGGTTCTTTGACGGTACACAAAAGGACGCATACAGTCGAGTATCAACAGCAGAAGAAAAGAGAAGAGCAAAAGGTTGCCGAGTTGTTAGAAAATCATGGCATTGATTTCAAAAGAGAACACCAGGTAGACTTTAGCTGTATGGGATCTACATTCGCAAGGATAGATTTCTTGATCGTCAAAGACGGGGTTGCTATATTCTTAGAGGTCGATGAGAATCAACATAAATTCGGTGGATACTCGGTTGCTTGTGACATGAAAAGGATGGCTAACATCTATGAGTCCCTAGTCTTCGATGACAACACACTGCCATTATATTTCATTCGGTATAATCCGCATGCATACAGGGTTGGTGGTGAACTACAGAAAACAACGACTGTCGCTCGTCAACAATGCTTAGTGGACGTTATACACTCCACCAGTTCTACAACTGTTAAACGAATGAATATACTTTACATGTATTTTGATTGTGATACACTCGTAGATGGAAACATTCGATTGTCGGTTCACACAGACCCAGAGTATAACGAGACAATGAAGAAGTGTTGTCTACACCCAGTGTATTAGTAATTACAGAGAAACGAAAAAACCTTTCGGTTTCTGAAGGGCAAGGGACTGTTGCAGGCGCTGAACGAGCGGGCATGGGGAAGGTACGTGAACACGATCGATTCCAGCGTGCTCATGCTCAACAACTTCACAAACTACGTCAAGTCGCATGCATGCATGGATGATCGAGTGAGAGTTTACGCGGCAGACGTACACCAACGAAATCAAGGTGGACGGACCCGGGCTAACCAACGCCAGGTGCACAAGGCCGCACTTGACACATTCGATGACCCGAAGGACGCGGCAAGACTATGCCTTTTACACACGTCCAAGACAGCAGACGCGGTCAAGGCGATGCTCATAGATGTAGACGCACTCTGGAGCAGCAAACGGATCGTAGTTTATACACCGACAATCTCGGCAGGCGTCGACTTCAGCACCGAGCACTTTGACAGGATGTACCTGTACCTGTGCCCCGGGTCTGCGGCGCCGATGGGCGCGCTGCAGATGACAGGACGCGTGCGCCACCTGGTCGACACCGACGTCAGGACTCTAGTCGCAAAAAACATGCGAGTTGCACGAGAGGCAACCCGACAGCACTTGACGCACGTCGACCTCTACCAGTGGCTCAGGTGCGATAGAGGGGTGAAAAGTGGTGGGTAAAGTGACGTTACAGCCACTGCTTAAATCATTTACCTGTCCCTTTTTGTGCCACTGCTTAAAAAACTGATGCAGATGGATGGAGGTTTTCTCAACCTGCTTGGATGTCAAGCACACCCTCGTCGTAATAGATAAGTGCCATCGAAGGGACACTTCTAAAACACGCTTCGCTATATTAATTCTCCCTTCGATGGCACTGCTTGAAACCGACGCAGGTGGATGGAAGGTTTCTCGACCTGCTTGGATGTCAAGCACATTCCCGCGATTGACGGTGGAGACGACCACACACTGCAAGAGCTCTCGGATGGCGTTCTCGCCCCTTTGTTTGCGACCGTGGCTCCACCGACACTTAAGATGACTGTCGAAAGCTACTTTCTAGCGGAGATATACAACGCCAGCTTCGACTACGTGTCCTGCTTCGCCGACCTTCTGGAGCATGCAGGTCACCGCATGGACCTCGGCACAAGCTACGCTGCGGTCAGTGCCGCCCGCGTGCACGCGCCGCCTGAGGGCGATATGGAGGCGACGAGCGAGTTCCTGATGCGCGTCCTCAAGGCTCAGGAGCAGCTTGATGCGCTTACAGGAGTTGTCCATGCCCCTGTACTTGCCCTTGCCCCTGACGCTGTCCCTGTCCCTGCCCCTGCCCCTGACACTGTCTCCGGCACCGACATCCCCACTGCCATGCGGCGCAAGGATCTCATGGATGCTATCGAGCAGCGGGTGATGGCCAACGACGCGAGCGAGGACGACAAGTTCATTATGTACCTGAGCCGCTACTGCTCTGCATGGGGAATCGACCGCGTCGACGAGGCGTTCCTGCTGGAGAACAAGCCTGGTGCTGTCGGTTCTCCGAAGGCGAGGCTCCTGTCGCGCCTGCTGTGTCCGATCTTGCGCCCGGTGCGAGGCGCAGACGTGCACACCACGGAGCACTCAGGGTTGCTAAAGATCGTTTTGATAGAGGAGACACTCGCTGCTTTGGGTTTTGTTTCCCCATTCGACACTACGACTGTCATCCCAAATCTGATGACAGCGTTTGACACCAAGCTGAAGAGAACACAGATGTTCAGTGACTACACAAACACCGCTCGGCTGTTCAGGCAGGCATCGTGCGGCGTTCGCGACGGGTGGGACCTGAGCAAGGTGTCTAAGGCGGTTAAGATGATCTTGAACGCCGTGGGTCTCGACATAACAAGTCAGACCAAGCGGGTACAGATAAAGGGCAAGCGGACTCAGGAGGCGAGGAACTACCGCCTGTGCCCTGATAGTGTCTCCCGGATGCTCGAGCTCGTGAAACTTCGTCTTCTGCGAACGGAACTAACGCCATTCAACGTGCACGCCGCCGCTGCCCTTTCGGGACACGAGCTGTCCGTGTACAGCCACTTGGTTGACTTCGCATCGCCTGTCGCGTATGTCTTCGAGCCTGACGACGACGAGCCGTCGAGTGTATAATAATGGTGTAAACGCGAGCATTGGGATACAGCATGTGAGCAGCTCGATAGCGATCATGGCGCACATGACAACCAATGTCGTGTACGCGTTGGTTGAGCACAAGTTCATTCAGAAGGATGAGCTCGTCGTCAAGGTGGGCAGGACGTCGAGGCCCATTGTTCAGCGACTTTCTCAGTACCCGAAGAACTCAAAGATGATATTCGCCATCCACGTACTTAATCCGCGTGCTTGTGTGGAGGCTGAGACTGTCCTGCTCCGGTACCTTCGCGGAGACCCTAGAGTCAAGCCCCGACGCGACGTTGGGTACGAGTACTATCAACTTGACGCGGCTGATGCATGTGCCATCTTTCATGAGATGGCCGGTGTCGTCTTCCAGTACGCGTGGACAGGTGGCGTCGACAGTATTGATTGCGGCACCGAGGACGTACCGCCCGACCCCCCCCATCTTTGCCGTTGTCGAGCTAGAGAAGGAACGCGAGAAGGAGAGAGAAAAGGAACGCGAGAAGGAGCGAGAGAAGGAGCGTGAGAAGACGGTCTCTCGACTGGTCGCCAAGATATTCGCGAACGTCTTGAGGCTCAATACCCCACGGAACGTGGAGGTACTTGCATCTATGCTGTGCCCGGAGCTGCAGCGCCCATTTCGTGGCGTGCCGTTGCACCCCGATCTTCTGAAGATCGAGTTGATAGAAGAGACACTCGCTGCTCTGGGGTTTGTGTCCCCGTTCGACACCGAGACCGTGATCCCAAATCTGATGACAGCGTTTGACACCAAGCTGAAGGGAACACAGATGTTCAGTGACTACACGAACACCGCTCGGATGTTCAGGCATGCCTCGTGCGGCGTTCGCGACGGTTGGGACCTGCGCAAGGTGTCCAAGGCGGTTAAGATGATCTTGAACGCCGTGGGTCTCGACATAATAAGTCAGACCAAGCGTGTGCAGGTCAAGGGCAAGCGGACTCAGGAAGAGAGGAACTACCGCCTGTGCCCGGAGAGTGTCTGTCGAATGCTCGAGCTCGTGAAACTTCGTCTTCTGCGCACGGACCTCACGCCGAGCAACGCGCACGCTGCCGCTGCCCTATCGGGTCACGAGCTGTCCATGTACAACCACCTGGTTGACGTAGCGTCGCCTGTCGCGTATGTCTTCGAGCCTGACGAAGACGGTCGCTAATAATGGTGTAAACGCGAGCATTGGGATACAGCATGTTAGCAGCTTGACAGCGATCATGGCGCACATTACAACCAATGTTGTGTACGCGTTGGTTGAGCACAAGTTCATTCAGAATGATGAGCTCGTCGTCAAGGTGGGCAGGACGTCGAGGCCCATTTTTCAGCGACTTTCTCAGTACCCTAAGAATTCAAAGATGATATTCGCCATCCACGTACGTAATCCGCGTGCTTGTGTGGAGGCTGAGACTGTCCTGCTCCGGTACCTTCGCGGAGACCCTAGAGTCAAGCCCCGACTCGACGTTGGGTACGAGTACTATCAACTTGACGCGGCTGATGCATGTGCCGTCTTTCATGAGATGGCAGGTGTCGTCTTCCAGTACGCGTGGACAGGTGGCATCGACAGTATTGATTGCGGCACCGAGGACGTGCCACCCGAACCCCCCATCTTTTCCGTTGTTGAGCAAGAGAAGGAACGCGAGAAGGAGAGAGAAAAAGGAGAGAGAAAAGGAACGCGAGAAGGAGCGTGAGAAGACGGTCTCTCGACTGGTCGCCAAGATATTCAATAACGTCTTGAGGTGCAATACCCCACGGAACGTGGAGGTACTTGTGCCCGGAGCTGTGTTTACCGGATGCTCGAGCTCGTGAAACTTCGTCTTCTGCGAACGGACCTCAAGCCGATCAACGCGCACGCCGCCGCTACCCTATCGGGCCACTAGCTGTCCATGTAAAGCTCTCAGGGGCACATGCGGTAGTTTCTCTCCTCCTGAGTTCTCTTGCCCTTTACCTGCTCGCGCTTGGTCTTGTCAATACCACGCACGAGCAGGTAAAGGGCAAGAGAACTCAGGAGGAGAGAAACTACCGCATGTGCCCCGTGAGTGTTTCCCGGATGCTGGAGCTCGTTAAACTTCGTCTACTGCGCACTTGACACGCGTCGACCTCTGTTTGACAACCACCTGGTTGACGTAGCGTCGCCTGTTATTATTATTATTATTTGTAAGCCCTCCCCCGATATCCATGAATCCCAATTTCACGTACGGATCGTACATCACGATATATCGGATGAGAAGACACAAGACGTCAAGATTTCGCCCGAATTTTCTACAAAAAAACATGATTATAAGACTACGACTACCGTTTTCCAACGGGCATCATCGATGTTTGCAAGCTTTCCGCAGCTATCACACGTGTGCCACCCCCCCTTTCCATCTTTCCACAAACGCAACTGATACCTTAAGTTCACTGCACTACTGCATCCATCGCACGACAAGGTTTTCACACGCGACCATTTAGCTCCGCATGACACACACGTTCGGACTCCTGTGTCCACGTTGTGTGTCACAAGAGAGGACGCGCACTTACCACAACTTACTTCTTCTCGTTCCATACAGTCAGTCGTTCTCAAATAATTTTGGGACTCAGTATAATTTGAATGATATCCCCTTAAACCAGAGATGTGTCATGGTCCGTGGTTCACTACAAATATTTTTTGAGGAGTCTGAGGAAGGTTTGTAATATATACTCTCTTTACACCTGTCGACCTGTCCAGACCATGTTTCGCAACCAGTAAAAACCGGTCGGTAGGCTGCAACGCCCATTAATCAAATCCTTGTTCTCCTCAACTGAACTCAATGCAAGTGTTTCGTGATGACAAGTACCTTACTGTGCGGTCGCTAGAGCGCACAAGGATAGTGCTACCACATATAAGTCCTGCATCCAAAGTGAACGCATCTATACCCCCGCTCTGTACTATCATCAGAATATCCTCCATCGTGAAGAAGGGTGCAGGCGCGGACAGACCGTAGTACACGCCGGTGCTGGACTCAAACACCACCGAGCACGGAGCGGAACGGAATACGGACGAGAGACGCGGGCAGAGCAAGAGGGACACGAACACTGAGTCCAACACAGGCGCCTTAATTATCACACGCAAATCGGATGAAGAATCCAATGAAGGATCAGGAACAGGAGGAGGAGGAGTTTTAGGTGGCGGAGACATCATATCAACCGGAGAAGGAGGAGAAGTTTTAGGTGGCGGAGACATATCAACGGGAGAAGGAGGAGGAGTTTTAGGTGGCGGAGACATATCAATGGGAGAAGGAGGAGTAGGAGTATTAGGTGGCGGAGACAATGTCATATCAACCGGAGAAGGAGGATGAGGTTTAGGCGGCGGAGACAATGTCATATCAAACGTAGAAGGAGGAGGATGTTCAGGTGGCGGATACATCATATCAACCGGAGAAGGATGAGTAGGAGTATTAGGTGGCGGATACATCATATCAACCGGAGAAGGATGAGTAGGAGTATTAGGTGGCGGATACAATGTCGTATCAGAAACTGGTGACGAAACGAAATCGCATGTTGGGCAACACGCGTGTGTGAAAGGTTCGTATATGGAGTACGTGCATACTGAGTTGTTGCCGCATAACTTAAATGGAGTATTGCAAGGGGGTGTCAAGTGTATGCAGAAAACGCTACCCAATATACTGTCGTAGTTAGACTTGATGCTTGTCACGACGATCTCAGCGAAACCAGTGTAGTTGCGAAAGTAAATTCCTCCACCCTTTCGGACACCGTTGATAGACACAAGATCCACGCTCCCAGAACAAACGTCAACCGTCTTTATGGCAACCTTCTGGAATGTCCGACGAAGGGCAGTGCAGCAGTCGACACCTGTATCAGGAGAGATGCAGGAATTCGGTAGTACAGTGAAACACATTAAATTATCGGAAAAAGAGGGCGCAAGAACGTATGGACTACTGCTCGGTGAGCTGCAACTCGGTGGTTTGCAACTTCCTGCAGGGAACCTCGTGTACGCGCACGCAGGAGATAAAGCAGATAATAGGGACGCCAAAGCGAAGCAAACTATTGCAAGTGATCTTGACATCAAGATGGCATACTTACTTACATACATTTTAAAGTGGACACAATTGGCGTTCCTGCCTCCCGGCGGATGTTTTGGAATTTCTACTCCGGAACGACTCGATATCCTGAGATATCAGCACAGAATGGGCGTTCCTGCCTCCCGGCCGATTTTGACTGGTTGCGAAACATGGTATGGAGCGGATTTGTGATTCCTTTGTGCTGATGTCTAAAGCTAGCGAGTCGTTCAGGAGGCTCTAAATCCTGATTAGAAATTTAAAAAAATCGGCCGGGAGTAAGGAACGGGCGGGCGTGAGCTCTTGGACACGTTGTTTACATTACAAACCTTCCTCATACTCCTCAAAAAAATATTTGTAGTGAACCACAAAAAAAATTCAGGTGGCGTGGGTTAAAGGTTGCAAGGGCCACATGGAGTGGCACATGGAAAATTAGGTTAAAGATAATACTGTTCTTTAACCTCGTGTGACAACATGACTACAATACGGAGAGTGATGTACACGTGGCAAGTGCTGACGTGGCAACTGTAACGATAGAGCTAGGGTAATATAAGGTAAGCCCTACCAAGCAGTGCCAGCCTGGTATGGCTCGCCTCATCGTTCGAACGGTGGGAAAAAAAACTAAACAGCCAACAAAAGCGTTTAGCAAACATGGCAATCTCCTTGTCTACCTTTAGGGTTTTTCACGATTCCTCGCGATAGGCATTTATAGTCTGTAGCTATCTCAGAGATATCAGTTTATCAGCATATCAGAATATCAGCATATTAGCATATCAGTATAGTCTGTAGCTATCTATCAGATATATCAGAGATCTCAGAGAATCATCATCAGTTGATTGAAGGGGGGAAAACGGGATCATTGATGTAAGGAGGTTTATTTGATGGACTGGACATTTTGTAGAACCATCAACTCATACTGTTACGCTGAATCTAGTGCTCCATCAAGCAGAAATCGTTGAAATCATCTTGTAAGGATATTTTGTCAATTTCTCCACAATTCCTCTTGCAGTTCTTGAACATAGCAAACACAGTCCCGAAACCATTGTAGTGGGTTTCTGCAGAGACAACATGGTCTTCGTCATCACAGAATGGCGTCGTAGCACCTTGGCCGATACTCGAAAAGACGTCGTCACGGTCGAGCACATAGTCTGTTGTTGCAGGGGTGAGGGCGGTTACGGCTGCAGAGACAACATGGTCTTCGTCATCACAGAATGGCGTCGTAGCACCTTGGCCGATACTCGAGAAGACGCCAAGGTCTAGCACATAGTCTGTTGTTGCAGGGGTGAGGGCGGTTACGGCTGCAGAGACAACATGGTCTTCGTCATCACAGAATGGCGTCGTAGCACCTTGGCCGATACTCGAGAAGACGCCAAGGTCTAGCACATAGTCTGTTGCAGCAGGGGTGGGGGAGGTTACGGCTGCAGAGAGAACATGGTCTTCGTCATCACAGAATGGCGTCGTAGCACCTTGGCCGATACTCGGAAAGACGCCAAGGTCGAGCACATTGTCTGTTGCTTCAGGGGCGGCTGCAGTGGCAGGGGCAGGGGCAGTGGCATGGGCGGCTGCAGTGGCATGGGCGGCTGCAGTGGCATGGGCGGCTGCCGGGGCAAGGGTGGCTGAAGGGGCAGGGGTGGCTGAAGGGGCAGGGGCGGCTGCAGTGGCATGGGCGGCTGCCGGGGCAGGGGTGGCTGAAGGGGCAGGGGCGGCTGCAGTGGCATGGGCGGCTGCAGGGGCAGGGGTGGCTGCAGGGGCAGGGGTGGATGCAGGGGCAGGGTGGATGCAGGGGCAGGGGTGGCTGCAGGGGCAGGGGCGGTTACTGCAACATCACTACGAATAGTTCCCACAAACTTTGTAGCCTCGTCCGCGTAGATTGCGCTCCGGATTTTACGAAGATTGACCATGAACACAGTCACTGCATTCTTAGGAGAATTCTCAAGCAATCCCATTTTGCGCATCTCACTAGCGACATGTTGTTGTTGTCCACTGGGTCTGCCACCATAGCTTTCCAGCTCTCTGTACAGAACCGCCTTCTTGTACGTTAACGTAACGTGTTTGTACTTGACTAGCACCACGTCGTCCATCTCGTCGATTTGGTTCGTTGTCACCTGAATGAGCGCCAGTATTGTTAACTGCACACCATGGATTCCCTGCTGACTTTGTCCACAATAGGCCCAACGTTCTTGAATCTCTTGAGAACAAACGATCCTCGGACGACCTCCATCCCAGCATATCGTCGGTCAAATCACATGGGCGAGGAACGATACCAAGTATAGGGGCCGGTACATCATGTGCAGTAGCATATTGCACCCGCCTTGAAAGTGCAAAAGCCGTCCTTCACATATGGCCATACACGAACCATCATGCAATCGCCAAACACGCTGGTCTCCTACCACGAAGCAGCAGACTTCCTTCTCCACATCTTGATATCTTCCCTCAACTCGGCCAACGCCTCCATATCAGAGGGTTTGCGTGACGCGCAGTTCCAGGAGTAATATACGAAAAAGAATCCGCAGCCGCGTCCATATCTTCAGGTTTGATCCATGTTGTTAACCCAGGTATGTTCGTATCACACCCGGACTTGGACCTGTTTCTGGACAGGGAATCCATTGACGATGGAAGAGATGTATGTATGACGATGGAAGATGATGTATGTATGACGAGGAGAATGAGATTATGCAGTTTACTAACAACACACGAATATGGGCGAAATGCTGTGAAGTGACTTGTATACAACCAATCGTTTTGGGACCGGCAATACAACCAAGCGGTTTTTTGGGTATGGACCGCAATAAACCAATGCGGTTTTGGGTATGGACCGGCAATACAACCAATTGGTTTTTGTGTATGGACCAGCAATACAACCAAATCGATTTTTGTGTATGGTGGGGATGCGGATGCGGTTGCTGTTATTTTATTTTCCACCAACACACCTTTGTAAGCCAACAGCGCCCACAACCATCCACTTTCGGAAAGCCCATGAGGCGGTCTCCACCCACCGGATGTTGATTCGCAGTCGCTCCCGCGCATCGAGGGTGATTATCCATGGGTGTACCGTTAGAATCCGCAGTTTCGCTCGCGTGGAAATCGCGTGGCGAAACCGCTTTTTCACACGCCTACCATGCGCAGAATCCACTGCAGTGGCGTGAAGTGACTGGAGGACGCATAGGCGTTGGCCAAATGCTTACTCGCCACACTCGGTCTTCACCAGGGTAATACAGACCTGTAAGAACTCCTGCCTTCGCGCGATCCAGTGACTCCAAACAAGGACCACAACAAGAGGATATTGACTCAGACCCACATCGAGTACCTTCCCATATTAGTTATATTACTACTACTACTAACTACTACCTAACACAGACCGCATCTCGGTCACAAAAAGCGATGCAAAACGAGCCGCTGAGGCACGATCTCATTTCAAGGTCCCAAGGCCTGCCACTGAAGCGTCAGAGACGCGGACATCAGCACGAGACTTTTTCCAGGCGCACGGTCACGAGACGAGCATCTCCCCGCATCCATTTGCCAATGGGATAGGACAATGACTGAGAAATGGAAGAGGACAGCGGGTCCTGACCAGTAGGGAAACATAACCACTGTCTTTGGTCACGAGCAGCGAGTACCCAAATACGAGACCGGACGTGACGGGCACCCATGTCAGCTGCAGATAGAATACCAATAGCGCACACTAAACCCGCGAGTCTCGAAAGCTTCGCAAATCGCATCCAACCCACGGTATTCAACGCCCGGAGAGTCTCAAGAAAGACGGGCCCGAACCGAGAGAAGACCGTCCAAAACAACAGGAGATACCTCCCACACATGAAGAAGAACGCGTACCGGACAAACCACCTCGCCACCTCCCTCCCAGCCATAGAAACGTCCTGGCCAGGAAATGATGCTGTGATGAGATAGGGGCCGAGTAGCACTCCGACACGAGAAGAAGACGCAATCACATCCAACGGGTCCAGTGTTGGTGGACATCCGATATGATGGGAATCCCCAAACTGAGAGGACAACACACCGCACGCGAAAGAATCGATCTCGCAAAAAACAACAAGGACGCGCCAACCACCTTCAAAGCACAGAGCATGCCACCGATACCACTGACAGATCCGCGTAAACAAGCCATGTGTATCAATAATAAATTCAACGGCGGTTTTTTTCACACAAAATGTTCACTTGATCAGGATTGAACCGGCAAAACGGTTCACAGGAAGTCTGAAGGAATGAACAAGGCGATCGTAGACCTCGTCAGGATTGCTCCATGTGCCTGCTACCGAACCACGCTTCGAGGTGAGTACGCAGGCAATTCCAAAATACATTCCACGAAGTACTCGTGACGCGAATACCAATCGCAAGCGACATCACGGAAGGAGACCTGGCCATCTTCGGTACCAACGGAGGAGGATCACGACGCACATGACCATTGGACATGCCACCACTATTATATATTTACTTACTTACTTACACACATATTGTCATGGACCCCAAAAACCTTTATCACGAGTTCGATTATTATTACGTTGTTCACATTCTGAGTAGCATTCAAAAATCCGCCCAATTTGTGTTTAAATTATTTAGTAATCAGTAAATACGATGAAGGACTTGCGATTTGTCGCTTGCTTTTTACACGATCGCGGAGGCCGTTTGGCTCTTCGGGATGAAGGGATATTACGTGGCCCAATTCGGCGCGGTTCTCTGTGAACTCTTTGCGTGCAATCTTGCTTGCGGTTTGCATGTGGTAACCGCGTTGCTCTTGCTGCAGCCCAACTAACTTATGGTTGCGCCCGAATCCATCGTCAGGATGGGCGCATTGTTCGGGAGACCGTGTACGGCGTGTACAACGCTCACAACAGGCCGACGATACCCGGGTACTCGTGGGGATGGTGGCCGTGGACCCACAAATGGGACCTTATTTTCGCCACAGTATATTATATTTCAAACGGTTCCGATGAAGCGATTTTTTGGCCCTCAAACTCAGCGGCTCTGTAGACATCACATGTACCTGGTTACACTCAGACGGTCAATAATTGTTACAGTATATTGAATCAATTACAATTCTCTATGTACAACTTGGACAGACGGTCATTGTGGTACACATGTACACATTGCTGCAAAGTTTGAGGAGAGTGGCTATACTTGCGAATGTAAGCCCCTGACAGTTCGAGGTGGATCTCAAACCCCACTAAAAAAGTGTACAACCGGAATAAACCTACAAACATCGGTGTGGTCATAGAGTTCTTAAAGGCGTCATTAAAAATAATCCATTCAGCATCTCTTGCTGTTCTTCGTCATAAGGTAAAGATGCTTTCGATTTGAGGATCAAAAAATTGATTCGCGTTGTGATAAAAAGCTTGGGCTCACAAAGAAAAAGCAAAGTTCTTCTCCAGGCCTGATAACTTATATGAGAAAACCACGTCATTAAAAGCCAAAGGGAACGGTTAAAGAGGAAGGGGGACTTTTGTATCGATCGACAAACTTCATTGGAAGACATACAGAGACGTGTTTGGCTACTCACCAAGGGAGAGCTACTGGTTGTACCGAGTTGAGACCTAGGGTGACGACATGTCGGCACTTTGTCTATTCACATGGAAAAGGAGACATTTATTTTAACATCAGGCAAGGTCTTTCAACACGCATACTTTTGTTGAGTTTTTTAGAAATTTGGACTGTCCAACTGACACAGTAATTATACTTGACAACGTTGCTTTTCACCACTCCAAGAAGGTCAAAACACTTGCAGCTTCAAGGGGGTGGGAGCTCCTATACACTCCTCCTCTACTCACCTTGGTTCAACCCCAATAGAAGGGGTGTTCTCCATCGTCAAAGCGATTTCTATAAAAGCCAAGATGTGTATAAGGCTTTGAGTTCTGTTAAAGAGAAACACGTAGAGGCTTTTTTTTCGAAAGTCATTGAATACAATTTCTGGACCTTGATACAAGGAATAAATACATTGGCTACTAAATGGAGACGATGGTCAATAAAGAGCCTCCGGACAAGCGTACGCGACCGGAACCGGGCGGCCAAAATTAAGGCCAGAAAAAGGCAGGAGAACGTGGTAAAGTGTACACTGAGTCGGATCATAGCGGATAATAACAACAAGGACGTTTCACCAAGGTGATTAAGGAGCGGGTCGACAGCGTATCCAAGAGGACTTATCTTGCCGGTTTTGCGGTGAACCGTATTTAAAGAATGTCTTCGAAGGGGTACCAGATGCGCAACTTCACACTGTAAGTGTCCCTAGCGTCGACCAACTTCATTCGGCAGCTTATGTGGTCGAGACAGGCGCACATGGAGACGAGGACGCCACAGTCAGCACAACAACTATGGTTTAGGAGAAATTGAGGGGCGCGAGGTAATTGTGAAAAAGAAGAAAAATACGTGGGTGCCATCGCTCGCTACGATGGCGATCGAAACCTGTACAGCCACGCGTCGAAGAAGTACCTGACCAATTTCAATAACCACTCAGAGTCCATCTCTCCACATGGATCAGCAGTTCGTTACTCGAAGGAAAACAGGATCGTGTCCAAGGAGTTAAAGATGAGCACGGCATTGACGAGCCGTATTCCACCGATACCTCCTCTCGATATCACTCTTGGGAGTAAAGGAAGACCTCATAGCGATACATTCCTCCTACCGGACGAACAAGATGTTCTGAAGATTCAGCACTCGATCCACGAGGACGAGATCAACCGACAGTGGCTTAAAGCGTTTCCACAGCGCCAAGATGATCCGGTACAACGTCTTTATCAAACTGATACCTCGAGGCCACAGAGGGGCGAGGCTACCAAGCTGGTCACATCGCTCCCATCCACACATTCAAGCACTCCTTCATCACGATAGACACCACGCCTACTGGGCGTCCTCAAGGACGTGGTCTCGTCGGAGTCTCGAAAAGACGCTGACGAACAAGGACACTGGGAGTCGGTCTTCGATGTGAAAAACATCCGTTCTCCTGGAAAGGTGTGTTAATGCCCCATAGACACTGACGGCGTAATGGCTTGTACCCACTTTCTTAGGGCCGAGAAGAAAAGATTTCAATAAAAGACGACGGAACGGCGATTAAGAAGCAGACCAAGACTCTCCGCGGTTTTCGAGTCTGACCCCAATGTGGTGGTCGTTGCAAACGACCCCTGGCCGCTGCAACATGCCTTTTTGACTTGGAAGAAAAATAGGTCGAAGAAAATAAGGGGGTGAAGAGGAAGAGGCACGCGAGTTCGGGAGCAAGAGACTCACGCGGGAGCGGTACTACGTTGAGAGCGGGGCTTCAAACTTAGAGGTCCCCCAAGAAGTTGGTTGTCTAACATCCAGGCCTGCCTTGACGACCCTGAAGGACAACAGTCCCAAGCGCACATCTCTAGAGTCGTTTGACGCTACGTGACGTAATGGTCAACCATTGGGATTCTCGATGGGGGGAGATGTCCAAGTCGCGGTGGGGCGCGCGCGCCGCGGCTCTACGGTGGCAAGAAACGTGTCTTAGCAGCACGCTTCTTCAACGAGGTCCAGGCGGATGTCGGTGAGAGGAAACAATTGTCATCGCATACGGTTCTTCTAAGTTTGCCCCTGGTGGCAAGGGTGAACTTTCTGTCCCTACAACGAGCGCGTTCAATGCGTTTAGCGACCGTTTCAAGGGGGAGTTGCCGTCATTGACGATTCCGTACCACAAAGATCTGGCACAAGGACAGCACCCAGCCCGTCCTCGAGTGTGCAGTCCGAAAAAAGAAGGGCGCACGGTTCGAGGCTTGCTATGTGCAGTTCCACCATGGAGAACAGCATTGTTTGTAAACCGTGACCTAAATGCAGCCATTAACATCCACAATTGCTTTACAATGTACCCAACCCCCCCGGAATTCTTGCGGGCCAAAGAAAATATTGCAAACTGGAAGTTGTGGTAGACGCACAATTGATTACACTGACAGGTTCTTTACAGAACGCAGTGTCGAGCGAAGTGTAGAAGATAAACACATACAAGAGTTTTGGGGACTCGCATATTATGAACAATATTCCCTTGTCCGAGTATGCGAGATGGATACAATTTTTACAGTTATTTTTAAAAAAAGTATGAGTGAACAAATGTAAGACCCAAAAAACAGTGCAACCACGTCATCCAAAAACAAGAGTTGGCTGCACGCGTCGGGAAGGTTCTGCGAACAACAATCAAAATGCCACGATTACGCTCGAGCACACTACAAGTTTTACACTATATGATCGCAATACTGCAATCACTACTTACAACAATAGGCGAGCAGGACGTTGAGGAAATTTCGAGCAAACACATGACGTAGCACTATCTACTAAGGGGATCTACTTTTCACTACCGCAGGGGACCATGTTTCTCAATCCATCGTTTACAACATTGAACATTCCAGAACTACAAAGGTTACACGATTTTACGGCGACGAGTTTCTAAAACTGCGCAATAAACATTCGCCTTCATCTAGTTATTCACAGACGAGAGAAGCACAAACGTTTCTCTTCACTTGGTCGAATTCAGCAAACACATAGAAGACCATTATTGACAACTTGCTTGGACGACAAATCACCACATTGCGCCCCCATGGTGTCGGTTTCAAAAAGAAAAGTATGGGAAGAAGTTCTACTCAAAAAAGGTGGTAAACGATTATTCCTACGCTTTGTCAACATGAAAGAAGATAGAACAACCCAATGTAGAAATATCAAAATAGATCCCCGCATCATCACCATAATGAAATGACACTGTTGAGGACAACGCGTGAACGCTAGCCTTAATCTGGTACGAGTGGAAAGCAATGTCAGACTGCGGTATCCAACACTTCCTTTTAAAGACTCGCCAACAAGAACATTGTGCACGTGTCACCGTTTTCACAGTTGACAACTCCTTCAAAACAACCTTCAACTGGTCGTAGACACAGCACATTTTTGCTCGCATGGAATCCCATGTGCAAGCTCGGCCCCGGCACGCTCTAGCTCTACTCTTGGAAAATGCCATGTTCATTCTTGAGCTCCAATAAAGTCGTCTCCAGACATACTTGGAATCCACACGCCTCTTGAGCTCCGAATATACAATATCATCTTCAAACATCACTCCTGAAAGCTCGGACGTCGTGTCCCAAGCCGGACTTTTTCGTTTCGCAAGCTCGGACTCGTGTTCACAAGCTCGGCCTTTGTTTTCGCAAGCTCGGACTTTTCGGTGTTCGAAAGCTCGGACTCGTGTCCACAAGCCGGACTCGTGTCGCAAGCTTGCCACTCGTCCTCCAACGAAGAACCATCCGCCCGCGCATGGCACAAAACCTTATGCCAGTCTCCTCCACGACAAAAGCGTACGCTCAAGCTCAGCATTCGCATCCACCGTCTCGACGAGCACCAACCAGCGAGCGGTCGCGTCCCCAAAACCCACACGCGCCACATCGATATCAGACCCGGCGACACGCGCGCACCGCTCCCTGATCTCCACCAACTCATCCTCAGCATCGAGAGCCCCCAAGACAACGTAAACCAACCACCTCGTCTTCATGAGCCCTAATCTTGCCGAGAGCGGCAGACCGCTACTTACCGACAAGCTGGTCTTGTGGCGAATACGGTTCATCTCCAAACGAATCTTATTCTCCTCGTCACCCGCGACGAAGAGCGACAAGCCATCCTTCCCTTGCCAATGGTGTCTGCAAATTACGACGGTCCAGCTTGTATGTCCAACGGAGTTGGTCGATCTTATCCTTAGCACGGGACACTGCTCAATCATCACGGCGTTCCAATGTGATTCATCACTCTCGTAAAACCTGAATGCGCAACCGCGCCTTTTTCAATGGCGGCGGCGTTATCCTGCTCCCCTCCCCTTGAGCCATCCCAAAATCCTTCTGGCAGGAATCGCCGAACGAAATACATCGCCTTCGGACACAAGACCACATCCATACATCCTCCTAAACTTACGCTGCTGTAAATGTCGTTTAATCACATTGTCATATCCTTCACAATCGGCTTCAGCGGGCACGGATGGCGTCGTCCAAATCGCAAGAATTGTCAAGAACAAGAAGAAGGAGAGGGTAGAAGTGGTATTTTAATAAAGGGGAAAAAAACATGGATAGGAGCACGCTTGTTTTGGGGACGCAATGTCGTAAGGGTTTTCGGAACACGATCGTAAGGCTCTACTTGTCTATATAATTCTCAAGCACACCAGCGCGTCTCAAACTATCCCTAACATGTTGCGCGAGTCCATTATGTTTTGTTGTATTTTTATGACTCTTGGTAGATGATGATGATGCTGATGCCACCACAACCGCAAGTTCCTCCAGTTGCGTTCTAGGAAGTCGATCCACAACATAGTCCAATAGCTCCGACCGGAATCGATCCGCGACCTTCGACGGCAACGAGCTCTCTAAAGCAACGACCCGTCTTGCTACCATGTCCATAGCCCCCTCCGCCTTGGTTGCGTGTTCTAAAATATTAAGAGGCATCCATTTGTTCGTGTTTGATTCGTCGTCATCGTTATGCGCCTCGTTTCCTAGGAAGTACTTGTCGGTACGACGAAATACCCTATGTGAAGAAGGCGATCCACCGCCTCGAGAATGCATTGGGCCACCCACGGCTGCATCTGATCCTTCTTAGTGAGTGCGGTAGCAAAGTCCTCGATGGTGCAACCGTGTGTCGCGTCAGCAGATCGCAACGTGGCCAAAATGACATCCGCCACTCGTGAGAGGTCTACATGTCTCACAGCGTCGAACGTCGAATCGTCAGCCGCAAGGGTATCGCATGTGTCGTCGTCCTCTTCTTTCCTTGATAGGAAGGTTGTTTTCACGGTGCGCCCGCTAGCGCTCACCATGTCGACGACAAAGGTGCGCTTCTCCCGTTCTCCTCGAGGATCGTTGTTGTCATGCCTAAAGTCGATTGCCACGGATATCAGAGCGCTCTCCGCCTTCGAGATGTCGATTTCTTTTTTGAGGGCGATGCGGTACGCCTGAAGATCTGCGGTCTCCATCTCACCACCACCACGGGGGTAGACAGATGTGTGCATGTACACGGTCACGTTGCGTTCTGGTGACTGGAGAAGGGCGTGTGAGCAGTGACGTACCGCGCGACCCACGATTTGCTCGATCTTCTTCATGTGAAACCAAGGTTCTAGAATGTGCAGCTCTCGAACGAAGCGGAAATCCAAGCCTTCCGTGCCGCGGTCAGTGATCAATAAAACGCTTATCAGCTCTCCATGTTTGTTCTCAGGCGATCGAGCGACCTCCAATATACGCTCCAGACTCTGGAACCCGTGCTCGCGCAGCCCCGATATGATCGCGTAGGTCCCGATTCCACCCCGGTAGCCCGTGTCCGAAAACGAGCGGTACCCTCTGTGCTCAAGTGCGACTGCCACAGGAAGCACCCCGCTCCAAATCCAGCGGGAGTACACCATCGAGATCGCCGATCGTCCCGTTGCCGCTATGCAGTCGGCGACATTGTTGATTTTGCATGCGTAGCCGGGCGCCATTTCAGGGGAGAGGAATGCCGGTACCCTCGGACGGTACTTCCACGCGCCACGTTGCGAATTGAACTCCATGCAACGACGGAAACCCGCCTTTCCAGATGACGAGGAGTCTCCGCCGCCGTTAAGAGGAGCAGGGAAAATCACATTGCACATTTGACGGACACGCATGTCACCATGATCCACATCATCATCCACCTCATGATCCACATCATCCACATCATCATCCACATCATCCGCCTTAAAATCCCGGCGGTGTGCCTCGTACGTCTCCAACTGCAGGCCGCTCAGGTCACGATATCGCGGTTTTGTTTGCGCATGCTTTTTGAACGAGCTGAGATGATCCCGAACGGTGAGGGAATGTGCGTTGCCACTGAGGGCGTGAGGATCTTCGGGAAGCTGAACGGGGACCGTCCGGGGAAGTACGAGACGTACCCCCTTGCGGCGGATGCTATGTCGGACATGTCATTTATAGTTTCTCGATCATTTGTGTGGAGGAGGTTAAGAAGGGGGAGAACGTCCGTGTTAGAATTGAACATGGGTGTGGCCGTGAGGAGAAGCAACTTTATGTTGGATCCTACTCGGAGCACGCGTTGCAATGAGCCGAACGCCGATTCCATTTGTGAGTTCCGAAGATGGTGCGCCTCATCAACAACGATGATGCTCCCAGAGAACTGATTATCTAGATCGCGATCGGTCGCAGCGGATACTAAATTTGCGAATGAAATTATGCCGAAACACGTGTACTTTTCACGCACTAGAATGTCACCTCTATTATTCGATTGGTGATATCTTGATCCCCCGCATTGGTGTTTACGAGATGCTGATGCAGCGCTATCGTACACTGTTCGCAAGAAGTTATTGTGTAGCGTTGGACGAGCTATCAAGAACACTTGTCGATCGTCGAACCCTTCACATATGGAAACCGCCGTGCATGTCTTCATGCCTCCGGTCCCGTGGAAAAGGAGCAAGCCGTTGTAGGGGGTTCCTGGTGCCATGAAATTACAAAGGAATCTCTGGTGTGGGGCCAAAGAGAACGTCTCCTTGGTGCATTCCGCATTCCATTGCTCTTGGATGTAATCTTCAGACCCCTGCTTCGACTTCGACTTCGGCTTCGGCTTCGGCTTCGTCTGCGTCCCGGTCGACACTACGTCTGGAAAACCAACATCACCACAAAAAAACTCCCTCTTCCGTGACAGGGCGTCCCTGAATGAATAGTCGGGGTGAGTATGTTTCCCCTGAGAAGAAGAACTGATCACCACCGAGGGCAGGGGTACGAACACTACTTCTTTGCTTTTGCTTTTGCTTTTGCTTTTGTTATTTTTCATCACTCTCTACATTTTTGGAAAAAGAAAAAAAATCACCTTGCGTGCTTTCTGAAAACGTAGTCTGTCAGTCCACTGAATTCGCTCAGCATCCAGAAGATGAAGGTCTGAATGAACAACAGCAAAAAGTCCTTGACGATGGCTTTGTTGCGTATCTTTCTGCTCCAAATAATGATGAACACAGGGGCGGATGTGAATATTGACAGTGTAATCGTTTCAACTAAGAACTTGAATGGGTGATTATTCACGAAATCCGTGTGCCGCACAGTAAACGCCATGATGATCATGAACACAGCTAGCAATGATACAAATATAACCGAACCGATGAATGTTTTCTTTCCTCCTTTCATTATTTACGAGTTGTTCTGTACAATCAATGATATTCTTTGTTACACTCAGACCGGTCAATAATGTTACAGTATATTGAATCAATTACAATTCTCTATGTACAACTTGGACAGACGGTCGATTGTTGTACACATGTACACATTGCTGCAAAGTTTGAGGAGAGTGGCTATACTTGCGAATGTAAGCCACATGACAGTCTCGAGGTGGATCTCAAACCCCACTAAAAAAGTGTACAACCGGAATAAACCTACAAAATCGGATGTGGTCATAGAGTTCTTAAAGGCGTCATTAAAAATAGATCCATTCGCATCTCTTGCTGTTCTTCGTCATAAGGTAAAGGATGCTTTCGGATTTGAGGTATCAAAAGAATTGATTCGCGTTGTGATAAAAAGGCTTGGGCTCACAAAGAAAAAGCAAAGTTCTTCTCCAGGCCTGATAACTTATATGAGAAAACCACGTCATTCATAAGCCAAAGGGAACGGTTAAAAGAGGAAGGGAGGACTTTTGTATCGATCGACGAAACCTCATTTGGAAGACATACGAGAGACGTGTTTGGCTACTCACCAAAGGGAGAGCTACTGGTTGTACCGAGGTTGAGACCTAGGGTGACGACAATGTCGGCACTTTGTCTTATTCAACAATGCAAAGGAGACATTTATTTTAACATCAGGCAAAGGTCTTTCAACACGCATACTTTTGTTGAGTTTTAGAAAATTTGGACTGTCCAACTGACACAGTAATTATACTTGACAACGTTGCTTTTCACCACTCCAAGAAGGTCAAAACACTTGCAGCTTCAAGGGGGTGGGAGCTCCTATACACTCCTCCCTACTCACCTTGGTTCAACCCAATAGAAGGGGTGTTCTCCATCGTCAAACGCGATTTCTATAAAAGCCAAGATGTGTATAAGGCTTTGAGTTCTGTTAAAGAGAAACACGTAGAGGCTTTTTTTCGAAAGTCATTGAATACAATTTCTGGACCTTGATACAAGGAAATAGATACATTGGCTACTAAATGGAGACGATAGTCAATAAAGAGCCTCCGGACAAGCGTACGCGACCGGACCGGGCGGCCAAAATTAAGGACAGAAAAAATGGCGAGGAGAACGTGGTAAAGTGTACACTGAGTCGGATCATAGCGGATAAGGACAACAAGGACGTTATCACCAAGGTGATTAAGGAGCGGGTCGACAGCGTATCCAAGAGGACTTATCTTGCCGGTGTTGCGGTGAACCGGATATTAAAAGAAGTCTTCGAAGGGGTACCAGATGCGCAACTTCACACTGTAAGTGTCCCTAGCGTCGACCAGAACTTCATTCGGCAGCTTATGGTGGGGTCGAGACAGGCGCACATGGAGACGAGGGACGCCACAGTCACAACAACGATTGGTTTAGGGAGAAGATTGAGGGGCGCGAGGTAATTGTGAAAAAGAAGAAAAATACGTGGGTGCCATCGCTCGCTACGATGGCGATCGAAACCTGTACAGCCACGCGTCGAAGAAGTACCTGACCAATTTCAATAACCACTACAGAGTCCATCTCTCCACATGGATCAAGAAGTTCGTTTACTCGAAGGAAAACAGGATCTTGGCCAAGGAGTTAAAAGATGAGCACGGCATTGACAAGACCGTATTCCACCGATACCTCCTCTACGATATCCACTCTTGGGGGAGTAAAGGAAGACCTCATAGCGATACATTCGCTCCTACCGGAGCGAACAAAGATGTTTCTGAAGATTCAGCACTCGATCATCGGACGGGACGAGATCAACCGACAGTGGCTTAAGAGCGTTTCCAACAGCGCCAAGATGATCCGGTACAACGTCTTTATCAATCGATACCTCGAGGCCACAGAGGACGAGGGCTACGCCAAGCTGGTCAACATCGCTCCCATCCCAACAGTCAAGCACTCCTTCATCACGATAGACACCGACGGCCTACTGGGCGTCCTCAAGGACGTGGGTCTCGTCGAGAGTCTCGAAAAGACGCTGACGAACAAGGAGCACTGGGAGTCGGTCTTCGATGTGGAAAACATCCGTTCTACTGGGAAAGGTGTGTTTATATGCACCATAGACACTGACGGCGTAATGGCTTGTACCCACTTTCTTAGGGCCGAGAAGAAAAAGATTTCAATCAAGGACGACGGAACGGCGATTAAGAAGCAGACCAAGACTCTCCGCGAGTTTTCTGAGTCCGACCCCAATGTGGTGGTCGTTGCAAACGACCCTGGCCGCTGCAACATTGCCTTTTTGACTTGGAAGAAAAATAAGGTCGAAGAAAAAGATAAGGGGGGTAGGAAGAGGAAGATGCACTGCGAGTTCGGGAGCAAGAGACTCACGCGGGAGCGGTACTACGTTGAGAGCGGGGTCTTCAAATCTAGAGGTCCAACCAAGAAGTGGTTGTCTAACATCCAGGACTGCCTTGACGACCTGAAGGACAACAGTCCCAAGCGCACATCTCTAGAGTCGTTTGACGCTTACGTGACTGTAATGGTCAACCATTGGGATTCTCGATGGGGGGAGATGTCCAAGTCGCGGTGGGGCCCGCGCCTGCGGCTCTACGGTGGCAAGAAACGTGTCTTAGCACGCTTCTTCAACGAGGTCCAGGCGGATGTCGGTGAGAGGAAAACAATTGTCATCGCATACGGTTCTTCTAAGTTTGCCCCTGGTGGCAAGGGTGAACTTTCTGTCCCTACAACGAGCGCGTTCAATGCGTTTAGCGACCGTTTCAAGGGGAGAGTTGCCGTCATTGACGAATTCCGTACCGAAAAGATCTGGCACAAGGACAGCACCACCGTCCTCCAGAGTGTGCAGTCCGAAAAAGAAGGGCGCACGGTTCGAGGCTTGCTATGGTGCAGTTCCACCATGGAGAACAGCAAATTGTTTGTAAACCGTGACCTAAATGCAGCCATTAACATCCACAATTGCTTTACAATGTACCCAACCCGCCCCGGAATTCTTGCGAGGCCAAAGAAATATTGCAAACTGGAAGTTGTGGTAGGACGCACAATTGATTACAAGCTGACAGGTTCTTTACAGAACGCAGTGTCGAGCGAAGTGTAGAAGATAAACACATACAAGAGGATTTTGGGGGACTCGGCATATTATGTAACATAATTCCCTTGTCCGAGTGTATCCACATTAAATAAATGTAACTGTTCACCAAACACTGTTCACCAAACACTCAATGTCTATAATCGAATCGGGCTCTCGAATTCACAAGATGAGTGGTCCGGCAAGTGTGACTGTTCTTCACGTCCAGATACCTGTCTCGCCAGGGGCGCGTCCGCGTTCATGTGTTATGTACCTCATGGGGGACATCCACTTCTCATTCGACAACATGTGCCCTCCCTCCAAGTGCGTTCCGAAAAAGGGGTGTGTGGACATCGGAAGGTTCCTTCACAACGTGACATCGGAGCCCGCGTTGCGCGCGATCTCCCTCGAGACTGACGTGTTCATGGAGGTGCCGTTTGGAGATATTATGAAGAAGAAGAAGAATCAGACTAAAGGAGACAGCTCAGACCCTCACATAAAGGATTTCGGTGAACGCGCAGGCATTCTCGGTTGGATGTATAAGCACTTCAGCAACCGCTTGTACGCACACGGTCGTTCCTCCACGCGCCTAGGCCGCTTCCACTTCGTGGATGTGCGTACCAACACGGGATCCACGGGGATGCCTTCGACAACAACGGACTTCCTTCGCTCCGCACCTACGGTGGCAGATGCTTACAAACTCATGTACCGGATTCTCATAGACGACCCGGTGCGAAGCAAGGTTGCCAAGCAGTTCCACAAACTTAAGGGATCACCCTACCAATTGAGATTGGCAGAGCACATAAAGACTTCAGTGGAGCACATCATTAATGACATCCGCAAATCGTACACGCACAATACTCCTGCGAAGAAAGAATCATCCTTTGACAACATCTTCTTTTACAAGGTACGCGTGCTAGTGATGGACACGCACCTCTTGGGGCGCATGCTTTACTACATGATTCGAGACACAAAGCAATTGCACCACCGCATTGTGTTGTACGCAGGGGCTATGCACACTTCCAATGTTACATCATTTCTAGTGCACAACATAGGCGCAGCCATTGTGACAGACACCCCATCGACCATTTCAGGAGTTAATACCCACAATTTAAGAAACGTAAACCGTTGCGTGAACGTCGTACTGGATCCCATTGTAGAGGAACTAGTGATACTTGGTCAAAACACACACATATGATCGATCATACAGTCGGAGACACAAATTGTGGGACAGCTCTCCCTTTAGCTTGACGAGACAGACACTCAGGTAAAGGATGTTTATTACAAGAAAAAAAAACATGTTCTCATGTCTATTAGACTTTTCAGAAGCCCAAAAATACAAGGTGTCAAATGAACCAGACTTAGCTTGGTTATTGTGTAATTATCATTCCTTCAAAGACAACTGGATATTGTCATTATGTCTATCGCTCAGCATCTGTAGCAGACGCTAGGTCACCCACATTGAACAAGTGCGACGCGATGGATACGAACTGGTCCAAGAACGTTTGGAACCCATCACCACCTCATCATCATCATCATCTAGGATCTTCTGCATATCCTTGATGAACTTCGCAGCCCGGTTCCTGTTGACGATCGACAATGTGAGGATGATGACGATGTCAGTGCTGTAGTCGTAGGGGCCGCTGAATGTTAGTGAACTGCACATCTGCAACATGTTGTTCATGATGCACTCAATATTTTTTAAGTTCCTCTTGATCTCTCCGGGTTGTTTCTCCCAAGAAGGCTCATATATATAGTCCTTGCTCGTCACACCGCACCCCTCGAACAACCAGCTGTTCGTTTTCCAGGAGGTAGTATCCACTGGAGCGTCACACATCTCCCCATCTTCCATCTCAGACGCCGTTGTATCGGCGATGTACTCTGCAGAGAATCCCCTTTTATCGTTATCAAAGATCTTGTCAAGCATGCATTTGTCTGCCAAGTGACTGGCCACAATATGTTTGCGCGTCTCACCATCACATCCTTCCTTCTCTGACGGTGCATTCCCACGAGTGCCTCGTTCCCACAGAGCTGAAAGGGGGGGTCTTGTGGAGCTGATGATGCGAACAAAGTCAATGCTGTCATAGTCGAACATGATAATGTTTCCATTGGCATAGCCCATGTTGATAGCGCGGATGTCGGAGTGGACGGCTCCCATGGTCCAGAGGTGGCATAGGGCAATCTCGATACCAGTTCGGGTAGTATCGTCCAAAGGTGTTTCGTCTGACTTAGGTACGTCAAGCTTGGGGTACTTTATGTGCACCTTGACGCTATCATTCCACTTCTTGATCGTCATTTTAACTGGTGAGCAAAGCCTCGTGTCAGCAGACGTGAGCCCCTCCTTAGTGTGATACATATGTATCATCTTGGCAGCGACCATCGCGCCGACGAGCAAATGGTTCCAGTTTTGTCTCCATGGGGATCCTTTCCCGTGTCTCCCAGCGATGTCCATTGTCTTCGAAGCATGATTCTTAGAAATAACCGTCTTGTCAGGGCGCTTAGAAGGAGGAAGATATTTTTGGTTTGATGAAGGACGCATAAGAACTATCTGTAAATGAGGGGATATATGTGGTGCACGTAGGAAGGACGTGCGCTGTTTAAGTATTCATAAGAAGTGGCATCGGCAGTACTTGCGGTGCGGTTTGTACCTTCGTTTTGTACTTGCGGTGCGGTTTGTACTTTCGGTGCGGTTTGTACCTGCGGTGCGGTTTGTAATTTCGGTTTTATTAAAGATGGGTTTATCTTTCTCAGGGCTTGTAATAAGAGAGATACGCGCCAATTTGTTGCGCGATCACGCCGAGAGTTTCCAAACGTTCCGGCTTCTGAAACTAAGTGGTGACGGGACGGGTTCAACAATCATTTCCGAATGGCACGTGGACATGCTGGTCATCTTCGCGAGACACGTACACGTGGATCCGAATTCCAAGGAAGGGTTCGGTCTGTCGTCCTCTTGGACGCCCCCTAACACGTCGATTGTGAACGAAACATCATCTAACGCCGACGATTTCTCGCAGCTAAGGAAAAATGTCGTGATGGGTATTTGTGTCAATTACGGGTATGAAAATACGAACCTTGGTCGCCAAGCCGAAGAAGATACCCGTAAGCAGTCTCACCTGGAAAAAACTAGGGTCGCGCTCAAAGCATACACCAGTGCTCTGAAGGAAAAACGCGAGCAGCTTACACCGTTGGAAACAATCGCAGATGAAGCCATCAAGTTGGGAGAGATCGATTATAGCACACAAATGACGTTGTCGCTGATAGCGGTGGAAAATACGCTACACCAGGCGTTCGAATTGCGCAAAGCCATGAAAATTTCCATAAAAATTTCCAAATTTCCAAATTTCCAAATTTCCATTTCCATACAAGAGAGTTGCTTCTCCGCGCTACCAAGGACTTTGTGACCTATGCAGTTAACAATTTGTACGCAGCTCTAACAGAGCTTATGGAAGAGTCCGCTGAAAACGAACTGTTCATGTCAGTCGCGTACGAGTACATCCCCATCCGGAGACCGAAAATGGGCGTTCCTGCCTCCCGGCCGATTTTGACTGGTTTCTAAACATGGTATGGAGCGGATTTGTGATTCCTTGGTGCTTATGTCTCAAGCTAGTGAGTCGTTCAAGAGGCTCTAATTCCCATTCGAAGAAACCCGCTACTGCATGAGATGATGACATTCAGATGTCGTCTTCAAGAACGTTGATGGAAGAGCGACGCATTGCTTCCCGAACGTCTTTGAGGAGCTGGCGCTTACGCTGAGCAACAGAATGCACGAACTCGTCTGCTGTACCATCTTCATTCCCCTGCTGTGCCAGCACCTGGTCGCGACTGAATGTGGACATGTGCACGTAGACGTCCACTGTGCGCTCTTGTGGTAGGAGGTCGTCGTGTGAGTACGCGCGTCGGGCTCGCCCCACCACCTGCTCTATGCGGTTGGCGTGCCAGAAAGGCTCGAGAACGTGAACTGCCCGCACGTTTCGCGTAGAGATTCCCTCTGAACCCGACTTTGAAATCAGAAGCACCGCCGCTATTTCTCCTCTAGCGTTAGTCGCGTTTTTAAGTCCAATGCCGATGAGCATCGTCCCCAAGTCCTCGCGCGCTAAAAGAGGGAGCTCACTAATACGGTTGTTGAAGAGAGACAATAAGAGCTCCATGCGGTCCGACGATTGATCCGACGAGAACGTGATGAACAATAGACCAATGTCTTTTGTACCCGAAGGTGGGGGGACGCGTCGCAAGCGCAATTGCAATCCGTGAGGAAAGCATTGAATTTCCCCGAAACCGTTCGCGCGCAAAACCTCTCCGAAGATAGCAATGCCTTCAGCAGCCCTAAACTGGGAGTATACAATCGCAGGGAAGCCGCCACCTGATTTGGCATCGGCACCGGGTTTGGCATCGCCACCTGTTTTGGATTTTGTTGTATGTTTTTCAATAACTGTTGGTGTAGACAACAACATTGGGTACCCAGGATCAAGTGAGTTGACACGCCTTTCTCCTCTGCCTCCTCTACCAGAAAGAATGTACTCTAATACACGAGCGAATTTTGAAGATAAAACCTCCAATGTGAACTAACTACCCCCAGGAGAAATTATTTCATTAATAGAATCGCCTGGTTTCACGCGTTCCTTGGGTCGCAGCTGTTCAGGACGCTCTATCAGACGTTGCACTGCGGTCTCAAGTGCCTTCTCATAGTTGGTGGACACCGTTGTCCGGTAGGGACGTTGCATATCGTGTGGGAATGCGAAGTTGCACACGGCGCGTGTGAAAGGACGGTATCCCATGCCGCTGTCTTCGTCACCCTTCCTCAGCCTAGCATTTTTTTCGCGACGCACCTCTATTGCGCGCTGGTACCCGTACTCTGCAAACTGGTAGGAGCTGAGATGCGTGCGCACTATAGCGAACTTACGCAACGTCGGGTATACGGATGCATCGTGTCCCTCGAAAAAAGACACTCTACCTCGCAAGTGATTCTCTAACATGTCCAAATTCCTAAGGATCTTCTTTTGAGTGCCGCGACCATGTCGTCCGTTATCAACCAGATACACAGCTTCGAACTCATCGCGATCATCCGATACAGATTTCAATAGAACAGGTCTGGTCATGGCAGCAGCTACACGATCAGGAGGAAGCTCTAGGGCTGTTGCAACCAAATCTGTAGCATCACGATCTGCGCCGTCGTCACTGCGAACGACTAGGTCTCTTTTGGTGTCTGTATCGGGGATGCGGAAGCCCTCAGGTACTAAAGTGATGCGCACGGCAGGGCGCAGAAGGCGTCCCACTACGGATGGAGTAAAGGACTGCACAACGGGGCTCGATGAGAGTGCAGATATCTGGTTCTGATTTAACGGGCGTGAGAGCGGGACGGTGTACTCTTGTTTGTACCCGTCAACGAGGTTCAGTAGGAGAGCTACCTCATGTGCCGAGTTTACCAACGGGGTTCCGGAAAGAAGCATTACCCTGCATCGACGGGCTTTAAGGATTGCCTCGTACACACGCTGTACTACGCCGCCGTTCGATGCAGTCTGCACGAAGTTGTGTGCCTCGTCAATCGCGATCACTGCATCGTCGAATATGGGGGGGTGCTCACGAAGGAGCTTGTCCACAGAAGTGTCGGAGAGACCGTTGTACCTGATGTACCTGATGTTGAGGGACTCTCCTCCACACGGTTCCACTTCAGCTTTGAAGTTAGCCTCAAGGGATGCAGGCAGAAGGACAACCATCTTCTTGGTAGTGGCTTCTCCAGCGCCCGCTGCAATGGCGGCGCACGTTTTGCCACTACCGAGACCATGGTACAATATCAGACCTCGATATGGCGTATCCTTTCCTAGGAACGTGCGCACAAAGGCTTGGTGAGGTTTCAATTTCCGATTCCCAGTTTCCAGATGCATGTTCAGATTATTCAAGTGCATGCGAGAACGGATGATAGAGTCGAATCTGTCGGAACTAAGAAGAGGCCATCCACGTTCTTCAATAATGTTAGTAGTTGCAGAATTAGAATTAGTAGTAGTAGTAGCAAGATGTTTCACCCTGTTATTTTCACGGAAATTGTGTATGCGACTCATCAACACGTCAAGTTTAGACATTCTCTTCAAAATTCAATCAGGCCCTGAAGAAAACGAGTATAAAAATGGTGCGTTTAAAAAATCGTAGATGTCATTATGGCGTCACTTTCTCTATCAGCAATTGAGAGCGATGGAGTATTGGTTGTGGCTTCTGCAGGTTTTCGAGAGCCTCCATTAGTCCTTGCTGAACGCACTAAACTTCTCGCACAGGAGATATCGAGGTGTCCTGTTGGGAGCAGTGTTCTTAGGAGGGGAGGACCCAAGCGCGATTCTACCACCATAAGTATTCCAGAAGAGCTTGTCGAAAAGACGCGGAGAAAGGCGTGGGTTAAGATAGCATCTGTCAAGTATCCTAAATAAACGTTTTTTTCAATGCAACAAGGTTTCCTCTTGTAAAATGTGTAAAAAAACCAGACTACATGATTGATTTTTCTTTCAAAGCAGAAATTCACATGATGAGAAACAAGACAATGGGACAAGGAATGGGGATCTTCAATTCAATTGTTACACTCAGACCGTTATATATACAGTTGTTCTCAAATAAAGTGGGACACCTTATAATCATCCAGACTGCAGATCGTTGCTTTTGGGCAACGTTGGGGGGTGCAGCAGGTTGAAGAGGTTCTCGAAGATATTCCGGTAAGCTGTAAGCTGTAAGCGGCACTTGGCTGGAATGCAAGCGACAAGCGGCACTTGCTTGGCGGTATCTTAAAGCGGTACAGAATGGGTTTTCCTGCCTCCCGGCGATTTTTTTGAATTTTCAAAGCAGAAGTTAGAGCCGTACGAAGGACTTTCGTGCACACTAATACAATCTTGGGGGTGGAAGAGAGTAGGACAATACGATCAAGAATGTCATATATTGAATGAATTACAATTCTCTATGTACAACTTGGACAGACGGTCGACTGTTGTACACATGTACACATTTCTGCAAAGTTTGAGGAGAGTGGCTATACTTGCGAATGTAAGCCACATAACAGTCTCGAGGTGGATCTCAAACCCCACTAAAAATCTCTGTATTTCAGCATTTAAGCTGGCCCAAAGGATAACAAGGCAAGCTGCTGACAAACCCAGGTGGGTCGGTCGGTTTAGCGCTCACACTCTCCTCGATGGAAACTGTGGTTTTGGGGGGAGGCGAGGGAACACAGAATGCCTCAGGTCGCTCTCTCCCGTCCATCCACGTTGTCAGAAGCAGAAGAAGGTTCTTGGCAGCGTTCACGTCTCAGTTCAAGGTTGCACCACAGCGCACATTGGATGATGCGCTTTTGACACTGTCTCTACAGTGCAGTACTTTGTGGACCTTGACGTTCTTCACCACCATCTTCTGCTTCTCAACAGTTATAGACCCGTCGATTGGGGACTCTTTGCAAATTCCGCGCCAGACTACGCTGTCTGCTATCTAATTAAGGCGGCGCTATGCTGTATGCCGTGTGAAGGCACCTCCTGGTGGGCAATTCGGTGACAACATGCGATGGAGGGGTCTTATTAGTGCACGATGATGTCAAGAAACACTCGTGAAGGCACCTCCTCCTGGTGGGCAATTCGGCGACCACATGCGATGGAGGGGTCTGATTGCACGATGATGTCAAGAAAGCCTCGTGAAGGGGGCTTCTGGTGGGCAATTCGTCGACCACATGCGATGGAGGGGTCTGATTGCACGATGATGTCAAGAAAGCCTCGTGAAGGGGGCTTCCGGTGGGCAATTCGTCGACCACATGCGATGGAGGGGTCTGATTGCACGATGATGTCAAGAAAGCCTCGTGAAGGGGGCTTCCCGTGGGCAATTCGTCGACCACATGCGATGGAGGGGTCTGATTGCACGATGATGTCAAGAAAGCCTCGTGAAGGGGGCTTCTGGTGGGCAATTCGTCGACCACATGCGATGGAGGGGTCTGATTGCACGATGATGTCAAGAAAGCCTCGTGAAGGGGGCTTCTGGTGGGCAATTCGGCGACCACATGCGATGGAGGGGTCTTTGTGCACGATGTCAAGAAATGGATGAACAATTGACATTCATGGAGTTCATCGCGTACAAACGGTGGGGGGATATATTGAGTGCTGTAAACAGCCACCAAAGTCGAAGTATTAAGCGAGAACATCATGCGCTTGCGATGGGGTGTGGTTTGATCTAGATGAAGAACTTCACTCTTGTGCATGTCGCAAAGGGATTTTGCAGCAGAACGCATATCATTTACTTTGCGCTTCATCGATACAGTTTGGCGAATTGAGTACCTCGTGATACCCATTGTAACAGTAAAACGTGTTGTGGCCGGGAATGTCACAAATTATTTATATACACTTTCAGTTGAACACTGTACCGCAGTTGAACACTATACCGCAGTTGAACACTGTACCGCAATCGAACATGTACCGCAGTTGAACACTGTACCGCAATCGAACACTGTACCGCAGTTATTTTGTGCCACGGTACCGGGGAAGAAGCGATCTCTAAAGTGCGGCTGGTCCTTCAATGGACACTCTCGAAAGTACCGACAAAAGAACGATACGGAGGATGGAGAGCCGTGATCTAAAAAAGAACCACGATATTCTCGTTAACATCTTGCAATTTGTTGATTTGTTGTTCCACTGCCACGTTGATTTTTACACCATTAGGTTCCGACGTAAGCGGTTTCATTTTAGTATTCCGTTGAGCATAAAAACATGGGGAATTAAATTGAATGAAAGTAAATTCACTATACACAACATGCAAGTGTCAAGTTCCGGTAGTAGTGTCAAGGTCCTAATCATCGATACGTCTACGAATGCTGATCTTTTCTTCAACCTCGAGGAATGGCTAGTTTTGCAACCACGCCCAAGAGACCAAGCAATACAAACCTTACTTGTCCACGGCTTACACGCTGCAAAAACTATCTTACCAGCATCACCTACTCTCGCGACTTTAAACAAGGAACTCTCTGCGGTAGCATATTCTTTGAAGTTGGAAAAGGTAAGGTTAGCCGATGCTTTGGAGTTGGAAAAGGTAAGGTTAGCCGATGCTTTGGAGTTGGAAAAGGTAAGGTTAGCCGATGCTTTGAAGTTGGAAAAGGAAAGGTTAGCCGATGATCTTCAGCTTGAAAAGACAAGGTTCGCAGATGCTCTTGAGAAGGAACGAAGAGATTCTGTGGTTGCTGTGCAGAGGGAGCGTTCTGCATTATCCAGTGTGTTGGAGATGCGCGTGCGTGCAGGAATTGCAGAGGGATGCGCGGAAGAACGAGTGCAGTTGCGAAATGTAGAGGCGAATCTTGCTTCCTTGCGTGACCGGGAAATCGAAAAGGAGGTTGCGCGAAAGACAGACGACACAAAGGCGTTGAGGATGCAGCTAGCGGATCTCGAAAGAGAGATGGATATCCTGCGTCGCTCGAACAGTGCCCGGGGAGCTGTAGGCGAGGAGCGTATTGCGAGTTTCCTTAGACGAGAGTGGCCTAAGTCGGAGGTGCGCGACATGTCTAAATCTCCCCACACGTGTGATATATGGTGGTTCGCGAGTCCTTCATCTTTCATCGCGGTGGAGGTAAAGAATAAAGGTGTTGTCACACGTTCGGACGTAGAGCGTTTTGAGTCTGATGTGGCCAACATATCAGAGCGAAATGGTCGCGCTTTCATAGGGGGTGTGTTCGTGAGTTGTCGATCAGAGAACATCCCTGACAAGGGGCCTCTCAAACTCGTGATGATGCCGGGGCGGGGAGGCGTATCAATACCAATTATTTTTGCAGGATTCACTGATTGCATGGATGAGGATTTGGTGTGGCTCAAAGGAGTCCTTCATGTTTTCATGACGGTGGCGCAATATGAACAAAACAAAGATTCATCCACGAATAGTATTTCAGACGTTGAAGATCGCAACAAAATCAAACGACAAGTGGTGTTTGCAAAGCTATCGCAAATGGTAGAGCATGTCGGTCGTATTTGATCTTTTGTGCACAACGTGCGTACTACACACCTCGCAGCGGCACTCAATCTTACGTCGAAGGCAGATGATGAGTTGCGTGAGCTGTTCTCAAACCTAACCGACGTGTGCAGGGAGATGGACGACGACGATATTGGCGCGAATGAATCTCCCATGTCTGCAGAAGTTCATGTGAACGAGGGACATGTTTGTGAGGGGTGTGGGCGCTTTTTCAGTTCTTCGTTCCTTAGACGAGAGTGGCCTACGCTGAGCAACAGAATGCACGAACTCGTCTGCTGTACCATCTTCATTCCCCTGCTGTGCCAGCACCTGGTCGCGACTGAATGTGGACATGTGCACGTAGACGTCCACTGTGCGCTCTTGTGGTAGGAGGTCGTCGTGTGAGTATGCGCGTCGCGCTCGCCCCACCACCTGCTCTATGCGGTTGGCGTGCCAGAAAGGCTCGAGAACGTGAACTGCCCGCACGTTTCGCGTAGAGATTCCCTCTGAACCCGACTTTGAAATCAGAAGCACCGCCGCTATTTCTCCTCTAGCGTTAGTCGCGTTTTTAAGTCCAATGCCGATGAGCATCGTCCCCAAGTCCTCGCGCGCTAAAAGAGGGAGCTCACTAATACGGTTGTTGAAGAGAGACAATAAGAGCTCCATGCGGTCCGACGATTGATCCGACGAGAACGTGATGAACAATAGACCAATGTCTTTTGTACCCGAAGGTGGGGGGACGCGTCGCAAGCGCAATTGCAATCCGTGAGGAAAGCATTGAATTTCCCCGAAACCATTCGCGCGCAAAACCTCTCCGAAGATAGCAATGCCTTCAGCAGCCCTAAACTGGGAGTATACAATCGCAGGGAAGCCGCCACCTGTTTTGGCATCGGCACCGGGTTTGGCATCGCCACCTGTTTTGGATTTTGTTGTATGTTTTTCAATAACTGTTGGTGTAGACAACAACATCGGGTACCCAGGATCAAGTGAGTTGACACGCCTTTCTCCTCTGCCTCCTCTACCAGAAAGAATGTACTCTAATACACGAGCGAATTTTGAAGATAAAACCTCCAATGTGAACTAACTACCCCCAGGAGAAATTATTTCATTAATAGAATCGCCTGGTTTCACGCGTTCCTTGGGTCGCAGCTGTTCAGGACGCTCTATCAGACGTTGCACTGCGGTCTCAAGTGCCTTCTCATAGTTGGTGGACACCGTTGTCCGGTAGGGACGTTGCATATTGTGTGGGAATGCGAAGTTGCACACGGCGCGTGTGAAAGGACGGTATCCCATGCCGCTGTCTTCGTCACCCTTCCTCAGCCTAGCATTTTTTTCGCGACGCACCTCTATTGCGCGCTGGTACCCGTACTCTGCAAACTGGTAGGAGCTGAGATGCGTGCGCACTATAGCGAACTTACGCAACGTAGGGTATACGGATGCATCGTGTCCCTCGAAAAAAGACACTCTACCTCGCAAGTGATTCTCTAACATGTCCAAATTCCTAAGGATCTTCTTTTGAGTGCCGCGACCATGTCGTCTGTTATCAACCAGATACACAGCTTCGAACTCATCGCGATCATCCGATACAGATTTCAATAGAACAGGTCTGGTCATGGCAGCAGCTACACGATCAGGAGGAAGCTCTAGGGCTGTTGCAACCAAAGCTGTAGCATCACGATCTGCGCCGTCGTCACTGCGAACGACTAGGTCTCTTTTGGTGTCTGTATCGGGGATGCGGAAGCCCTCAGGTACTAAAGTGATGCGCACGGCAGGGCGCTGAAGGCGTCCCACTACGGATGGAGTAAAGGACTGCACAACGGGGCTCGATGAGAGTGCAGATATCTGGTTCTGATTTAACAGGCGTGAGAGCGGGACGGTGTAATCTTGTTTGTACCCGTCAACGAGGTTCAGTAGGAGAGCTACCTCATGTGCCGAGTTTACCAACGGGGTTCCGGAAAGAAGCATTACCCTGCATCGACGGGCTTTAAGGATTGCCTCGTACACACGCTGTACTACGCCGCCGTTCGATGCAGTCTGCACGAAGTTGTGTGCCTCGTCAATCGCGATCACTGCATCGTCGAATATGGGGGGGTGCTCACGAAGGAGCTTGTCCACAGAAGTGTCGGAGAGACCGTTGTACCTGATGTACCTGATGTTGAGGGACTCTCCTCCACACGGTTCCACTTCAGCTTTGAAGTTAGCCTCAAGGGATGCAGGCAGAAGGACAACCATTTCAGGTTCCACATCATATGGTCGGACCAGTATGTCGACGACAAGGAGGCCGCGCGCTTGGCCAACGAATGGATGCTTAATCTCGCGCCACGCGACAGAGCCACCATGGACACGAGCGTGTACCGAAACGGTAGTCTTCGAATGCCATGGTCGGCCAAGGTCACCCGCGGAGATGGAGATGGAGATGGAGATGATACTGGCGCAAGGGGGATATACGTCCCATGGCGGCTCTTTGAAGTTCACGGCGACGGGATGTCCCCGATCGTCATTGACGAGTTCACCCCCCCTGTGCCGGCGGAGTTTGAATACGTGCGCAAGTGGCTGAGTATGAGTGTGTTGTACCCTCGTCGCTTCGATACGGGCCAAACGACTCTGACTCGTTCTCATTCCAAGTCAAAGTCAAAGTCAAAGTCCAATGCAACTAGCAAGCGGATATACCCTGAAAAACCCAAAGTTGTATCTTTGGTGTCTCCTGATCTTGCGGTGGTGGTTCCTTGTGGCGATGATGAGTCGAAGTACAACACTGTTTTTGGAAGGTTCCTGACTAACCTCATGTACGAGTACAGTTCTTGCCGAGGCGTCAGCTTGGCGGTGGACGTGCGTGGCGTTGTTGTTTCTACCAACAACGACTACTTGTTGATAAAGACAGCATCTCGCTTTTGCTTGCGTCTTTAACGTTCTCATCGTAGCAACCACATGTACTTTGTGTTGCGTAGACGGTCTCCATCTACCGTATCGTGTGTGCAGCATTGTCACTCGTGTCGAGGAGGGGGGGGGAACGGTGGTGGTGTGAGTCTCGGTGAAGTTGGGTCAGAGGATGTGTGCGACGCGGATGCTTGGGGCTTCATTTGCAGGAGCGTCCCGAACGTTCCTGCTTCGTGCATTTGCACAATGATGATGTCATCATTGCGTTTGTAGAACGACGACTCAACACCGATTGCTTTTGGGAAACGTAGGGGGGTGCAGCAAGTTGAAGAAGTTCTGTAAAATAAATTGTAAAACTTAATTAAACAGACATGGCAGCATTTTCGATTCGAGAGGCATCGGCTATTCCTGGAGAAAACTTTTTTTTGAATGCGAACCAGTCTGATATTATCATGGCTGCCAGTGACTCCTCTAGTCGTATCCTCATGGGCAACTGGTCGAACCATCTTCCGACCATGGAGTTGTACTCTAACGTGGCCAACGTCAACGGTAACATTCTAGCGACGCACTTAAGCACGAACACAATGAATTGCACATCATTCGACATCTACATGCCGTCCGCTGGCGTTGGAGAGTACTCCAACTACACTATGCCTGGTACTATCGCTGACGCTTACTTTTCCAGCAACATACTCAGTGGAATCTCCACCGCCCAGTCCATTCATATATTGTCCAACGTCACTGTGGGTCCCGACTGGGAGACATGGGATCCTGTGTATCCCGTGCATGTAGAGTCACAGGTCAACGGCATTTCTATTTTCGCGCGTTACGAGCTCGCGCAAGTCTCCGACATGCGCGTACAGACCAATCTCGAAGTGATCGGGGACGCTTTGGAGAAGGTCAAGAGCATATCCGGTTATACGTTCGACCGCACAGACAGCGTGCTCAGTATGCGACAGTGCGGACTTATTGCACAGGAGCTGCAGGCGGTTCTCCCTGAAGCCGTGCAAGAGCACCCTGTGACGGGTATGCTCACTGTAGCTTACGGCAACGTCGTGTCCATCCTAGTGAACGCCATCAAAGAATTGAGCGACAAGGTGGACGCATTGGGATCTTAAATATTTGAACATCAACATCAACTTTTGCGTTTCAACTTATTTGAAAACAACTGTATAAGGAAACGGGACGTATGGTTACCAATTGATTCTGTAACACAAAGTAATATGCTTCCTCGCAACCGCCGCAGTAACAATATTGCATCACAAGTTGCCAATGTGCAAATGGCTAGGGCAAAGGCCGACCAGGCAAAGGCCGACCAGGCAAAGGCCGACCAGGCAAAGGCCGAATCATCGAAAGTCGTGAATGAATCAAGCGGTTTAGTATCCACAACAGATAAGGACTACTTGGAACAGGACGAGAGTATCCGTGGGCAACGATTCGCTTGCATCTCGTTCGTTTCTCCAGAGGATGTGTTGGTGCAGAAGGAGACGTTCGTCCTAAGCCGCTTTCTGAGTGACTTGTGCAAAGACGTGGACATCATGCTGACAAACGTCACGACCCTACATGGTGGGGGTCAAGATTCTCTCGAAGAGAGCGTCCGCTTGATCCGTGAGCGCTATGCATACATGTGGTCAGAAAGTAGTATGCAGGATGAGTTGACTGCGTACCGTCTATCTCGCGAGTCCACCCTTGACCAGGAGTTTCGTGAGACGACGGGGGACTTGTCGAAGACGAGTATCCGCGGTTTCAAGATCCGAGGCGTATACGGAAGTCTTGACGAGGCGAAGAAGAGAGCCAAGGTCATAAGCCGCACCGACAACAAGTTCAACGTGTACATCGCCGAGGTCGGGTGCTGGTGCCCGTGGAGTCCTAACCCCGACGATATCACCGATTGCGAGTATTCCGAAACCCAGCTGAGCACGTAGAATTACTACAAGCAGCAGGAGACGCGTACCGAGATGTACGATGCAAGGAAATCAGGACTCATCGAACGCATTCAGGACCAACGCGATACTTGGCTCGATAAACAAACAGAGACACCCAATAACTCAACAAACCCCTTTGGAGGAGCACCAGATGCTCAGGGAGGTGCATTGATTGATGTCGATTTCCCCCCAGTACCTGGAGTGGAAGATGCGATTAAAATATAGGAGTAGTCAATGGTAAGTACATCCGCCTTCGCACGTAAACCACCTCATCAAAATGTCCGTGAATCCTGAACACGTTCAGAATCTCGTTTATTTCTACCAGTGGTTGCTAGCCCTTGTCCGGTACGATGACCTGAACAAACTCGTGACATCCGCGAACACGCGCCACGCCCCATTGTTTGCGATTGTGGCGTTCACAGACTTTCGCACGTGTCTGGAGAGGGCCGCAACCTACCTGGAGAACGTTTCCGCAGGAATATCATCGTTCCAACATGGAGGCGGCACTTCCGATAAAAAAAAGAAGGAGAAGCGTGGTAATAAGAATACCAATAAAGTTAACAAGAAATCAGTGTCCTATTCGGATAAGAAAGATTCGAAAAAAGATAAAGATACTTGCGACCTGATATCCATTTCTTACAAGGGACAAAGCGATAGCGTGGAAGCATACCGCAAGTTGACCCATGTGATTCCTTGGTACGAGTATTGTCTGTATGTGTTCCGTCACGAGCTCATGATTAGCGAGTGTCGGGCGAAAGGGGTTAAAATCAGCGCCCCCAATCTGGACATTTCGACGATCGACAAGGTGATCATTGTGTTCAACAAGATGAAGACGAACCTTTCGACGCTCTACACTGAGCGGTACACACTAGCAACAAAAATCAACTTTGCATCTCTGGGCGTTAACGAGTCTAACGGGGAAAGGTCATTCGCTATGGCGGCCGTACCAGGCTTTTTCTTTGTTTCTACTCCTTCTCCCATGTTTGTGAAAGTTGAGTCGATCAATGAGCCTACTTTCCGCAAAGCATTCTTGGAACTTTCACTTGAGTACGCCCAACGCATCCCACTGGACCGCTTCCTCATACTCTACAACGGGTACTTCTCGTCCATCCTATACACCACCATCGCCCAAAATATGGATGCTTTCCACATGGTCCTTGATACTGAGACAGGTAACGTCAAGTTTACACTTTTGACCTACACTCTCGAAACGGATATGTTCGTCCTCTCCAATGCGAAAGACTTCTCCATTAGCTTCAGGATCAATTCCGAACAAGGCGGGCTTCCAATACCCATAATCTTTGGCGTCAACACATCGTACCAAAACTACAATATCGATAATATTAATCAAAGAGACAACAACAAAAGTAACACGACTATCGTCACGATATTCGACGACGTAACGATGGACACCTCCAAACTCATATCATCTTGGGTCGAGACAGACGCAATGAAGCTTTGGTTTAATCACTCTGTCATCGGCAACAAGGCGCTTTAACATTTCATGTAATTCAACGACTGTAAAAAATATAAATTAACCGTTTAATTTCTATGAATTTCTTATTACACATCCGGGGGTCCGCGGACATGTAGTAAGAAAGACGATGATGGGTAAACTCCCTCGAGGCTGCTGTCCTTTACGAATCTTCTTCTCTACATTTTGACAGTTATTTAAGTGTCCTCATGTGCAGACACCTATTTTTCAGTATGTTTGTTTGTGAAAGATTCTGTTCAAAAACGTCGACGAACGCAACACTTCTTGTACTTGCCACGGCTGCTTCCAGAAGCTCGTCAACATGAAGGCAGACAGCGTCGTCTGGCGCAGAGTTCAAAACGAGCCCTCCGCCCTCATCGACGGGGCTCCTACAACAACAACAACGTTTGAGAAGCAGAAGACGGTGGTGAAGAACGTTAAGGTCCACAAAGTACTGCACTGTCGCAACAGTGTCAAAAGCGCATCATCCAATGTGCGCTGTGGTGCAACCTGGAACCGAGACGTGAACGCTGCCAAGAACCTTCTTCTGCTTCTGACGACGTGGATGGACGGGAAAGAGCGACCAGCAGCATTTTGTGTGCCCTCCTCATCGCCCACCCCAAAAAACACAGTTTCCGGAGAGGCAAATGTGGGCGCTCAACCAACCGACCCACCTGGGTCAGTTAGCAGCTTACAATTGTTGTCCTCTGGGCCAGCTTAAATGCTGAAATACGGGATGAAGGACACGAAGGATTGGGACCTTGATACAAAACCTTTAGCTGACCTACCCATTGGGTTCAAGGGTCACCGGTGAGGGTGTCCCATAAATTCTGTCTCTGACTGTATTCTCCTATTGAACTCTTGAACGACCTCTTTTTCAAGAGGATTTTGGTGATGAAACCATCATCCAGTACGGAAAGAACGCAACATAAAGAAATAATATAGTACAAGATAAAATCCGATGAGAATATGTTTAATGCTGGCCCCTACGATATAGTGCAGAGCACTCCCTCCATGCTTCAAGGAGATCAACCTGCATGCATCAAGCATATCAACCTGCATGAGGAGGCATCGGGTTTGCTAGATGTCGCATACCTTTCTACAGCAGTTCCTGTTGAGGTTGGTGGGGAATGGCCTGTGCATGGCGTGCTATACGGACCATGTAAGCGTCCTCTCGTGTGCCTTCCTACCCAGTTGCGCAAGAATTCTCCTTGCGTAAACGTATTCTATCTGTTGGACACCGGGGCCCACGTGTGTGAGCTTGGTCCTACCGCATTCAGCGCTTTGGGCGCAGGCGCAGTTCCACCACGTGCAACGCTCGCAACCATAAACGGCGTACACTGCCATGTGAACTTGTGTGCTCATGATGGTAACCACCCTGACATCCCTGTGCTCGGGGCTGATTTCCTCACCATGATGAGTGCAGTTCTCACCGTGGACTACAAACTCAGCACCGTTTCACTCGCGCACTCGTGAATTATTTGAGTAAAACTGTTAATTCAGGAAACCTTCGGGTTGTGAACATCATGTTGTTCATGTGTTGAGAAGAACATGATGAGAATTGTGCCGTCGAGTGTCAGTCGGGTATAATTGGGCGTTTGAGTGTCCTCATGTGCAGACACCTATTTTTCAGTGTGTTTGTTTGTGAAAGATTCTCTTCATTTTGACAGTTATTTTTAGTGTCCTCATGTGCAGACACCTATTTTTCAGTGTGTTTGTTTGTGAAAGATTCTCTACATTTTGACAGTTATTTTGATTGTCCTCATGTGCAGACACCTATTTTTCAGTGTGTTTGTTTGTGAAAGATTCTCTACATTTTGACAGTTATTTTGATTGTCCTCATGTGCAGACACCTATTTTTCAGTGTGTTTGTTTGTGAAAGATTCTCGTGTTCATGTGAACACGTTTAAAATAGGGATTGATGTGAGCCTCCGGCATTCTTCAGTATTTATTTTTTGTTGAAATAATTGTTGTTACAGAGATGGAGAGTTTTCAGAGGTGTTCATGTGAACACGTTTAAAATAGGGATTGATGTGAGCCTCCGGCATTCTTCAGTATTTATTTTTGTTGAAATAATTGTTGTTACAGAGATGGAGAGTCTTTTCAGAGGTGTTCATGTGAACACGTTTAAAATAGGGATTGATGTGAGACGATACGGAGTCTGCAGGATGGAGAGCCGTGATCTAAAAAAGAACCACGATATTCTCGTTAACATCCTGCAATTTGTTGATTCAAAATCGTATTGGTGTTCCACTGCCCCGTGGGTTGCTACACCATTAGGTTACACCGTAAGGTGTGCCGTACACGTCCGTCGACTGTAAAGAGACATGCAGAAGTCGAGCCATGCATACTGCTTTCGCTGCTGACGCTGCATGTGAAGCACAGGCGCTCGTGGACAGATGTGATATGGACAGCCATCTCAAACCCATTTTGCGCGCGTGTATGGCCGTCATATTGCTAAAAGATCACAACGACATCCGGGCATTGGAGTACGCCGCTAAGGGAGGCCATGTGGATGTCTGCAAGGTTCTGATGGATCCGTTGAATTTAAGCTACCCGTATATCCTCGAACCTATGAATTTCTTATTACACATCCGGGGGTCCGGGGGACATGTAGTAAGAAAGACAATGAATTCTCCATAGGGGTATCATAGGGGTCAACTCCCCCGGGGATGCTGTCCTTTACGAACAGGGATTTTCTGTTCGAACTGCCTTCAGGAAGATGCCAGCTGCCCCCACAATGTCTCTGTCGCAGGTGAATTGACAGTTCTTGCAGGTGTATGTCTCTCCACACTTGTTCAAGAAACCGCACATAGGGCATGTCTGACTTGTGTAATGCTCAAGCACATGCAAGAACACTGTCCCGTACTCTGCACACTTCTCCTTCAGCCGATTGAACAGCACAGAGTGGCTCAAAGTCAGCATCTGACGGGCAACCTTGGTTGTCAGCTCCCGTTCAGCACTGATTGTCATCTTCGCCGTCTCCAATTGAGGTACCAACAACACATCGTAGCGAGCGGCCAAGAAATTTGTTGTCTGGTCTCTAAACTCTTTCTTGAGGTAAAAAATTATCTTCCGAATGCGAATCATATGCTTCTTTATCTTCATCCTCTCTTTTGATCGTAAGGTTTTCTCAGTATCCAACCGAGCTGATACTGCAGCTTGTCATGAACGATTCCTGAGCCTTGGTTGGGTTCAGCTTCAGCTTTAAGGTCCTCAACTTGGGTTTGGCATTTGACTTTGTAGCGTCTTCGACCGTTCCATCGGTAACTATATACTTGAACGATGGACATGAGGTCTTTTCCAAGCTCGTCTTCAGGGGCTCCGTCTTGGTGATCGAGAACGATGATCGAGTAGGAGTGCTGTGAGCAAATCCATTAAATGAGCTCGAAACCAAACCTTGCGTGCCTGTCTTTGGAAGCCACAACAATTGACGATACAAGTCCTGCCGTGACGAGTCCCAATACTCGTAAAAGTCCTGGGCGCTTGAAGTTGAGCCCTGATCCGACGTCCTTGACTTGCTTGCATCCGGAATGTTTGTCAGAAATATGGGTTTGCAAGAACAATTGCTGTCTGAGCAGGTCGGGTTGTTGTTTGTGTGAGGACACACGTGCGTAGAGAATGACTTGAAGACTGCTGGTTTTTTTTTCCTGCTCGTTGAGGTAGCCTTGGATGCTGCTCGGGTCAAAGAGACGTTGGTTGCCTGGAGTCCGGATCGTGCCATTATCCGCCCATCGACGGAGGACGGTCCTGGAAACACCGAGGGCATTGGAGGCCTTGCCAATTTTACAGAAACGTTGGTTGCCATACATGGCATTCTGATATTTAGTACATCCAAATTCCTTATACACTGTTAGGTTATTTTCGGAAAGCAAACGAGTCAACTGTTGCAACCTTTGTTCGCAGGCGAGGAGCACCGTGCCAAAGCAGATGCCAATAATCTCTCTCTGTCTCTTTGTCTTTATCACTGGCTTGTCGAGTGTACATTAATGAGAAGACACACGCAACCGGCGGATCACGGTCGACTGTATGTTTTATTTACCTGTTCCGCCGACTGTAGAAAGATACGATTTCGTCCAAGAGCGCCTCCCGCTCCTCCCGTGTGCTCGGAATAATGAGGTCGAAGTGCACGTACAGAGTTCCCAAGCACCGCATCCCGCCACCATTGAACACGCTCACTGTCTGCCCCCCCTCGTATTCGACGAAAACGGGTGGGGCGTCATTCAGCCCCGACGGGTGCGGCAACTCGAACGAGCGTCCGTAAAAGTAGTCCGCAATGCTTACGTTTAGCGCCGCATGCAGGTTGTTCGGGTAGCCGATGTTGTCCATCCGGTACATGGGATCGTCCAACACGCGCACGTGCACGTACATGTTTCCAAAAATGACGTATCCGTTCGTCCACAGTTCGTGACCGAGACCGTACAATAGAACGGGATCTCGAGTCGGATTTGTAAAATACTCAGGTTGGAGAGAGCCCAAATCGATCACGACAGGGTCTCGATATGGGGGCTCGCAACGTTCGACGGGGTACCCAAGAGTGCCTACCACCCATGTGCGTGCCGTCCAATCAACAAGGGTCTTTTCCGCCCCCCTGTGTATTTCTGCAACAGAAACATCCAGCGTACAGTCGGCGCGTAGAGACTCTACAAGTCTATAGAAGCTCTTCTTGTATTTCTCTTTCTGACCCATTTTGCTTAAAGGAATGTTCCACTATTTATGTTTATATAATCGCACAAATGTCATCATCATCCATTTCATTCGTACCCGACACTACGCGATGTCTAGAGATGCGCACTGTGCAGGGTGTCGCTTTCAAGGTCCTGACAGAGGCCCTCAAGGAACTGGTCATGGACACATGCATCGAGTTTGACAAAACCGGCATGAAGATCGTCGCGACCGACACTGCGCACATGGTGCTTGTGCACATGAAGTTGCACGCCTCGAAGTTCGAGTACTACAGCTGCCCCAACAGGAAAATGATCGGAGTGAACATGCTCAATTTTTACAAGCTTATCAAGACGATCAACAACAACGACCAGCTCACGCTCTACATTGAACATAACGACATCAATCACTTGTGCATCAACATAGAAAACATGGAGAAAAACACACGCACGACATACAAACTAAATCTGCTAGACCTCGATCACCGCGTAATCAATGTCGATCCTACGAGCTTCTCCGAGGTGGTCACGCTCCCCTCGACTGATTTTCAGAAGATATGTAGAGACATGCACAACATCGCAGAGTTCATGGAAATCAGGAGCTTCAGGAACCAGATTACGTTCAGCTGTGTGGGAGAGTTTTGCTCCCAGGAAACCACCATCTTCGACAACAACAAGACGCAGAAGAACATCTCGCCGTACGACGATGCAGAAACAAGCGACATACACAGCCTTATGAAAGACGGTTGTGTCCCCATCCCAGAGTGCGTCGTCGATACCGAACATGGAAGAGATACATGTACAGAGATTGTGCAAGGCGTCTTCAGTCTCAAACAGATGGTCCTCTTCACAAAGTGTACCAACCTCTGCACCACTGCAGAGATCTACTTGAAGAATGACTATCCTTTAATCATCAAGTATGACGTGTCTTCTCTAGGATCAATCCGACTAGCGTTGGCTCCCCAACTCTAAAAGTCCTCTGTGAAAAAGGTGTCTCCATTGTCGCGTGATGATTGGTGGTCACCCGACTCGGTATTACGTCTATCCGTGTTCATCACGTCCGAGCGCTGGTACAACGAAGCTCGTTCCTCGAAAAAGTTCGTGCGCGCGTTCATGCCTATGAGCTCCATGAAACCAAACGGGTTGGTCGATCCGAATATGATGGGGTACCCAAGCATGACCAACAGGTTGTCAGCGACGTGCTCTATGTACTGGCACATGAGCTTGGGGTTCATCCCCACCAAGCGACAGGGGACCGCCTCGCAAATGAACTCCTTCTCGATAGAGATCGCTTCCATGAACATCTCGCGAAGCCTCCTCAGGCAACATTCGCTTCAACAGCTTCGAGTGAAGAAGACAAGCGAACTCGGTGTGCAGTCCTTCGTCGCGGGCGATGAACTCGTTAGACTTGGTCAGTCCCGGGAGAAGATTGCGCTGCTTTATCCAGTAGATCGCGCAAAAGGCGCCTGAGAAGAACAATCCCTCGACGATTGCGAACGCAACAATGCGCTTGTGGAAAGGCTCAGACGGGTCGCACCACTTGGCAGCCCAATTCACCTTCCTAATCACGCTTTGCATGTTCCCAAGGTCCTTGTAGATCGAGTCCTTCACACTATTGTCTTGGATAAAAGTTTCGATCATCAGACTGTACACCTCAGCGTGCACGTTCTCCATCATCGCCTGGAAGGTGTACCCGTACTGCGCCTCCATGACAGTCACATCCTTACAGAAGTTCGTCATCAGGTTGAGAGATACAAGCGTGTCGCTAGCAGCGAAGAAGACAAGAATGTTCTTGACAAAGTGTCGCTCCTCTTCATTCAACTTGTTGTTGAAATGCTCACGATCACGTGAAAAGTCGATCTCCTCGGCAACCCAAAACGACGCCAACTGGAGCTTGTAGTGTCTCCAGATATCGGGATACTCTATCGGGTACGTCGTCATTGCATAGTCCCGGAAAGCAACGGCTCAGAAGCAGAAGTCGCTCGGTCATCTTCGTTTTTCATCATCATCCCAAACATATCTCCACGCGTACAATTCATTGTCAAGAATTCTTTACACCTGTTTTATTTGTGAGATTATTTAAAGTCCAGATGCATCTGATGCATCTGATGCATCTGATGCATCAGATGCATCAATAATGGCGGCAACTTCGCCTGGAGTGACCGATGGATAATGCGTGTACCAGTCCAATATGTCACCTTTGTAGCACATGTTCCACACCCTCAACTGGCTGGTTCGACCCACTCTTAGCGCGCGTTCGATCACCCGTGTAACAAGCGACTGATGCGGAGGATGCATGAAAATGATGTCGCTCACCATCTCCATGTTCAGACCATATCCGAAATGCGTGGGACTCGCCAGCAGAACCCGCACAATTCCAGAGCGAAATCGGTTGATAGTATTGCGGATGATGCCACTGTTCCCGCGTAAGAACGCGTAAGGAATTGAAAGCTCTCCCAAACACTCGGAGATGCTATCCAATGCATACCGGTGAGAAGAAAAAATGATGACTCGACCATTAGATGATGATGTCACCATTGTATTCAAAAAGTACTTCAACGTTTCCATCTTGCAGAACACAGTGCCCAATGGAGGCGTTTGATGCTCGTGGTCTTCTGCGATATTTGTCTCAAGTGTTGCAGAGAGTTCCGATGAGTGCACGACAATGGCATCCTCGAGTCGCGTCGGGCTGCGACATATGGGACACGTAGCAGAAGACGGTCTAGAGTCCGAAGATGTTGCAAGCCACATAATGGGCGTTCCTGCTTCCGAACGGATTTTTTATTTTACTGAAATCTTACGATAAATATTGTAAGATCGTTTTCGCAAATTAATTGATTTAGCTTTTTTTGTGTATTTTACGAAAATATCTTACAATTTATTTTGTAAGATCGTTTTCGTAAATTAATTGATTTTGCTTTTTTTGTGTATTTTACGAAAATATCTTACAATTTATTTTGTAAGATTGTTTTGTTGTATTCCGGAGAAAGAGACTATTCCCTTCAATTTCAATTGTAACATTGATTTGCTCGTTTGGAGAGAGAGAAATTTCCTTCGAAGTATTCCAATACAAAATCAATTGTAGAGGACAGTCAAGAGGAAGGTGAAAGCTGTTTACAAAGTCTTGAACGCATTGCTCATAATTATTTATCACACAACTCACAACTCAACAGTTCGAAAGTACAACTTAGTACTTATGACTCCAAAATCTGTACTTATGTGTACCTCACTTATGTATAACTCACAACTCAGAACTTATATGTACCTTATACAAGTCAGAACTAATAACTCCTAACTCAGGACTTATTATTCATAATTTCATACCTCATAGCCTCATTATGTACATAACACAAATTTATATCCTTAAATCTGCAAACTGCCATCCTAGAATCCTGAAATCACTCAAAATGTGTGTTGGATAAGGCAAACTAGTACACTCGTGCAAACTTGTGCACGGTGCTAATGTTGCACTGCTGCCAACAAGTCCATTGGTGATAACTTCTGCACTTGGTGCTGACAGGTCATGTGCTAAGTGACGCCATGGTGCTACCTGACACAATACTGTCTACTCTAGATTGTGGGAACAGGCTATCACGTTGTAGAAAGAGGGCAAATGCTAACTTGTTGGGTAACAACAGCGCCTGTACAATCGCTGCACTAGAATCTCCTCCTCCATGCCCCATCCCCATCTTCCTCCTCCTCCATCTCCTCCTCCTTAGCAATGTCTACATTGTCTCCATCCGATTGCACAGCCTCTGCCTTGGTGTCCTTCTCAATGGATTGGCAGCTTGACCCCTTTGCATGACTCCTTGCTGTGCATTGATTGCCATGCCCAGCACCTTCTCTGGCAGCTTGACCCCTTTGCATGACCTGGCAGCTTGACCCCTTTGCATGACCCCTTGATGTGCATTGATTGACCCCCCTTGCCGGGCCCCCCCTTGCTGCGCATGCATGAAAGACTGTTTTGATAAGTCGGAAAGGCTTTGCTTCATGCCTTGCGCTTTCACCTCTTTTCATGCCTTGCGCTTTCACCTCCTTTCATGCCTTGCGCAAATTGCCTTTCGCATCCTGGCCCTGCATGGTCCCGAGTTGCACCTAATTCTCGCACCCTTTGCGCAATGCATTTCACTGCTATGGGAATTCACTTCAGCTCTGTTCTCATGATCTGCTTTGCCTTTCGCTTTCTGAATCGCCTTGCTGCGCATCTGCATTAGCTCCGGGTGGTTGTGAATAACCCCCGAGTTGCTTCTAATTCTCGCACCCTTTGCGCAATGCATTTCACTGTCACTGTCCTGCCTAGCACCTTCTCTGGTGGATGCTGGGCAGATAGCCAGGAGCACTGGCGCTCGGAGCACTGGATAGGTCTGCCTACCTGCATGGCGGTTACCCGCCTGCACCTGCCAGACCAGACCAGGACACGCGCCAGGCCAGCACCTGCGCCGGAGTACTGGCGAACAGCTCTGCACCCGCCTGCACCTTCCTGAGGCCTACCTGCATGATGGTTACCCGCCTGCACCTGCGTCAGAGTTCTGGCGGACATTACTACATACCCATATGGCATGCATCCTTAGCTACCGTTCCAAGATTTCCATAGAGTCTGGTTTGGTTATGAATTGCATTGTAGTGGTAGACTGCAATTGTAGCCCAGTCTTAGCTGCCTTGTGCCTGTGTTGACCAAGTTACTGCTTGCCAACAGGTTGCCTTGTTTATTGGTTAATCTTTGCCGGGAGTGTGGTTGGGTGTTTATGTTGTGATTGGTACTTTACACGACATTGACATATGGATTATGTACACCTGCAGTTCTTCTATTTTACTGTGTTCTTGCCCACCTCGGCCGCCTACCTATTTACTAGGTTTGTTTTAGTGGCCCATTACTGCAATAGGTAAAGCAAAGATGTGTAGTTGAGGCCTGCTTGACTTGCATAGCATGACTGATAAAATGTCATAGCCCAGAAGTCTAGGCATTCAGTGGATCAAGTTTTCTTTGACTGGTTTTAGGATTGATTTTTTTATGATCGGGAGGACTGTGTGTATTCCGAGTTTGGTTTTCTCAATCATTCGCTCATTGGGTTTGACAATGCTCCCGATGATGATCGGGAGGACTGTGGGTATTCTGAGTTTGGTTTTTCTCAATCATTCGCTCGTTGGGTTTGTCGATGCTCCCGATTATGATCGGGAGGACTGCGGGTATTCTGAGTTTGGTTTTTCTCAATCATTTGCTCGTTGGTTTTGACAATGCTCCCGATTATGCTAGGGAGGACTGCGTGCATTCCGAATTAGGTTTTCTCAATCATTCGCTTGTTGGGTTTGACAATGCTCCTGATTATGATCGGGAGGACTATGGGTATGCCGACTACAAAAAAAAAAAAAAAAAAAAAAAAAAAAAAACGAGTACATGTTTTCTGAATCATTAGCTCGTTGAATTTGTCAGTGCTCCCGATTATGATCGGGAGGACTGTGTGTATTTCGAATTTGGTTTTCTCAATCATTCGCTCGTTGGGTTTGTCAATGCTCCCGATTATCATCGGGAGGACTATGGGTATTCTGAGTTTGGTTTTTCTCAATCATTCGTTCGTTGGGTTTGATAATGCTCCCGATTATGATCGGGAGGACTATGGGTATGCCGAGTAAAAAAAAAAAAAAAAAAAAATGCCGAGTACATGTTTTCTGAATCATTCGCTTGTTGGGTTTGTCAGTGCTCCCGATTATGATCGGGAGGACTGTGTGCATTCCGAATTAGGTTTTCTCAATCATTCGCTCGTTGGGTTTGACAATGCTCCCGATTATGATCGGGAGGACTGTGTGTATTCCGAAGTTGGTTTTCTCAATCATTCGCTCGTTGGGTTTAATAATGCTCCCGATTATGATCGGGAGGACTATGGGTATTCTGAGTTTGGTTTTTCTCTATATCTGAATCTGATTTTGAATCTGAATCTGAATCTGAATCATTTGCTTTACCAACCTATTTGTCTTCCGCAGGGTCTACAATGACAGTACCGTGGAAGTAAAACTCCAATCGGACGGGAAGGATTTGGGATGCGGCGTCATGGACGAATGGACCAAGGAGCGCCAAGTGCCAATGAACATCGAAGTCGTTGTTGGTGGACCAAACTTCCATGTTACGGCTACGCACGCTCACTGGTTGAGGTTTCGCGGCGAATGCAGGCATATGTGCGGAGCATTCTGGTCGACACTCACCCTTGCGGAAGTCAAGACAGCCCAGTTGCTTGAAGTCACTAGCATTCGGAGGCCCATGTCAGGAGCTGGGCTATAAGGAGATAACAATTTGAATACGATGACCTTACAAAGTTGTCGGCGATCTGTCCTCTTTGTTGATTGTAGGAAGCTGACCTCGTCGCGCCTTTCCTGACTTCTTCGCGGAGGCTGTAGGAAATGTAAAGAGTGCAGAAGTTACGCAATATCCTATCAAAATTGAAAGCGGCAAGTGCGGTCAGCACACAATGGTTGTTTCGAACGGTGTACATCCCACCGCGTACGTAACATTCAAAATGTACCTGTCAGATTTGAAAATTTAACCTGAGCCACGGTGCAGCAGTACAGTCCGTTCGATTGCTCTCTTACCGGCGTCAGGTGAAGGCCCTTTTGGTGTACATCGAGGTGACGTCCTCCTGTCGCTAGGACCAAACTCCTCGAAATCGCTCCTGAGCTTTCCTTCGCATATCTCAACCCACGCCCTAGTTTCCTCAAGCTCTTTGTCGGCGATAAATTCGCCCTCGCCGACCCTGACAGGCTTGCTGCGCATTGTCAACCACCAAACCAAGAGCCTGAATGTGAACTGGTATCCATGATAGGGCTCCTAACATGGGCCTCCGAATGCTAGTGACTTTAAGCAACTGGGCTGGCTTGACTTCCGCAAGGGTGAGTGTCGACCAGAATGCATCTGCTCCGCACATATGCCTGCATTCGCCGCGAAACCTCAACCAGTGAGCGTGCGTACCCGTAACATAGAAGTCTGGTCCACCAACAACGACTTCGATGTTCATTGGCACTTGGCGCTCCTTGGTCCATTCGTCCATGACGCCGCATCCCAAATCCTTCCCGTCCGATTGGAGTTTTACTTCCACGGTACTGTCATTGAAGACCCTGCGGAAGACAAATAGGTTGGTAAAGCAAATGATTCGGATTCAGATTCAGACTCAAAATCAGATTCAGATTTAGAGAAAAACCAAACTCAGAAAACCCATAGTCCTCCCGATCATAATCGGGAGCATTGTCAAACCCAACGAGCGAATGATTGAGAAAACCAACTTCGGAATACACACAGTCCTCCCGATCATAATCGGGAGCACTGACAAACCCAACGAGCGAATGATTGAGAAAACCAAATTCGGAATACACACAGTCCTCCCGATCATAATCGGGAGCACTGACAAACCCAACGAGCGAATGATTCAGAAAACATGTACTCGGCATTTTTTTTTTTTTTTGTACTCGGCATACCCATAGTCCTCCCTATCATAATCGGGAGCATTGTCAAACCCAACAAACGAATGATTGAGAAAAACCAAACTCAGAATACCCACAGTCCTCTTGATCATAATCGGGAGCATTGTCAAACCCAACGAGCGAATGATTGAGAAAAACCAAACTCAGAATACACACAGTCCTCCCGATCATAATCGAGAGCATTGTCAAACCCAACGAGCAAATGATTGAGAAAACCAAATTTGGAGTACACATAGTCCTCCCGATCATAATTGGGAGCATTGACAAACCCAACGACCCTATTCGCTTGAAGTCACCTACTACACTGCTAGCTGCGAGGCAGATGCCTGGTCACCAGCTGCTAGAGTGGGTGTCGGACCTAAGCCCGGCACCGTTACTAATACAGCTATAGGCTGTATCATAACATTCCCCCCAATCCCAGGAATTCTGGGTACCAGAATTCCTGGGATTCCACAACACAAGTCATAAGGAGTAAGCCAGACAAATATTCCCGTGGAGAAGAAAAGTAGGGGGAAAGCTATCCTAAAACCAGTCAAGGCGTAGGTATGACATCCGTGAAAAACTGTATGAACAGTATCCAAAGCTCTTCTTGCACGCATCTGCTGATGCAATGGACAACAAGAAGACTAATCTTCCTCAGTCACGCCACTTCTCACATACAAAGAAGACCGCAGGAGGTGAACTTCTAAAGACACGCATCATGTGTGAGTATAAATACAGCGCATGTAGGACATGTCCTCCCGATCATAATCGGGAGCATACACAGTATTTAAAACTTGAAATGATTACTTAACAAAATAATGCTAATATTCTGACTTCATGTTTCCTTCTATGTTAACTCAGGATTATTCTCCCAGGAAAGAGGCTTCATTGGTTATTGGGCTTTGCCACTCTACTCGCAGTCCATCAATCTGACTATATCATGCTTCCAACATTTCTTCAACCGGGTCCTTGAAGAAGAGGGGCAGCTTCCACCGTATTGCTTCTTGCAAATGGACAACGCGGCAAAGGACAACAAGAACGCTTTCATGTTCGCATACTTGTCCTTGTTGGTTGAGATGAACTGGTTTGAGGAAGTGTACGTCCATTTCCTCCCTCCCGGACACACACATAGCAATCTTGACCAAAAGTACTCTGTGATCTCGCAAGGGTTAAAGAACATGGAAGTGTACACCCTGGACCATCTGATGGGCATTGTTGGTAACTTATTCAAGAGAATGGGCCCTTACACAAGGCAAGACGTCGTGACCTCTATAGGGGACTTCTCCGCTGTCCTCCTAGACAACGTTTACAAGTTGTTCGGTCATGGCACTAGCACCGTCAAAGGAGTTAATCGCCGTTTACACGCATTCAAGATAACGAAAGGTCCCAACGGGAGAGTCGGTAAGAATACTTGATATACTGATATTTACAAATTAAATGCTACCGTGGGTGTATGTACTGTCTGCACAATGCTCCCGATTATGCTCGGGAGGAATATGGGTGTGCCATGTCCTCATTGATTTACATGTACAGTCTTCAATAGAAACTAAATGATACAAAGGAAGTTGTACCTAGGACCTAGGATGTATTATCCAAGGGATGCTCCCGAGTATAGTTGGGAGGAATATGGGTGTCATAAATGATTCACTAATATACAATACATGTTTGCACACCAACAATTGCAGGGGTCTATTACAAGGAGTATGACGAGTCAGGATCTTGGAGAGGACAGTGGGACAATGACGCTGAACCTATTTACGTCCTCCAAGGCTTCCCACTGGTGGACACCAGAACAGTATTTAAGGAAGCCCCCAAGATCAAGATTGAAGAGCTCGAGAATATCGAGGCAAACTGGGCGGCTGTCTGGAAGACTATTCATAATGAGAAGCCCGGAGGTGACGTCCTTGCACGCCACATGGCCGATGGGCCTGTACAAACCGCCGGTGACGACCGTGCAGGACCCGTAGCTGATGTCCGTGTACGACACGCAGCGGAGGACCTTCTAGAACCAGCAGCCGATGACCAGCAGCTGATGGATGAACCAGCAGCCGATGGCCCATCCCATGCCCAGTCCTTCAAACATATTGCAGAGAAGCTTCGTGAAACTTGGGAAGCCAGCAATAAGTGGTGGACTGATTTCTTCAACGTTGAGAAGAGTTATTGGAGCACTCAACCAGATGATGCTGTGACTGGGGAGTACCCGAAAGACCAACATTTTGTCGACTTCCCATCGGAGTTGTCCGCAACCAGTCGTGTTCTGACACAGTCTGAGAAATCAATGGCCAAGCGCTTGATAGCAGCATTGGATGACTTGTCCATGGATGTGTCAGACATTTTACCTGCAAGTAACGAGATTGCCAAGACTATGAAGGTTGCACACACTTTGGAGACTACTATGGAAAGGCCAGAGGAGGAGGATGTGTTGTACTTATATTCTTCACAAGGGACGAAGCCGGATAGAAGAATAGCCTACGAGCCCACTACTGATTTGGTTGTTGGTCATGTCGCTGTGGTCAAGGTACAAATGGATGACTCTAGCGGATTGAGAGGATGGGACGTGGTGGAGGTCAAATCACTACCAGTGAATGGAGAAGTGGAATGTGTGTATTTAAAGCCCTTGTACTCTGGGGCTCAGAAGTTGGTGTACACTGAAACACAATACCCAACTTGGCCAGAAGATTGGATGGACCACAAGCTTGTGCCTATTACCGTGGGGGTGAGGAGAAAAGCAACATGGACGGGCGATATTCCCATTGACGCATTTCAATTTAGCTGCGAACCCACCAAGGGTATGAAGATCCAGAGAAAGTACCACACAAGCATGCTCCTAGCTTGTCAATCCATTGAGAAGGACACCAGGGCAGAGGCTGTGCAATCGGATGGAGACAATGCAGACATTGCTGAGGAGGAGGAGATGGAGGAGGAGGAAGATGGGGATGGGGACATGGAGGAGGAGAAGGATGAGGAGGAGGAGGACGAGGAGGGGGGGGGAGGAGGAGGAGTAAGATGTTTGACACATAGCCGTTTTTTACTAAATTAGAAAAATTAAATGAATTATACTTACGATTTTTATTGTAAGATGTAAAAGCTGAATTCTGCCTGCCGACTTATAACCGTCCGCTTTCCCTTTATTTCTTACAACTATAATTGTAAGACACGAATTGATGTTAACACCTTTTGTTACAAAATATGGCATTTCAACGTTGTAACATTCGCAATCTGTACGTTTCTCCGTCTTTCAAGCTCATTTCAAGCATATTTTGTCAAAATTGACTACAATCTTACGATTTTTATCGTAAGATTGCATTTGAAAAGCATCAAAAGACCCCCAAAAAGTGATTGTAAGATTGGAAATCCGTTCGGAAGCAGGAACGCCCATTACATACATAAACAGCGAAGGCAAAACGAGTTTGCGTAGCATGGGACAACCACTTGCGGTTTAAGTTGTACATCAGAGCAACTTGTGGATGTGTTCCCAAAACCACGAGATCCGATGTCATCGTAGCATGTGGAGCAGGAAGCGGTCTCCTCAGGGTTTGAGGTTACAATAGCCGTTCGAGTTTCTGCCCTTCTAACCACTCCGGGAATCGAAGAGGTCAACAAACGTTTCAGAGCCCCCAACTCATCCGATTCATGTTGGGATGAAGGAATAATACGCAGAGCATTGTCTATGCCTTTTCCGGACTCAATCTCTGCCAGGACACGCATATTTAGAGAGTGTTCCTTGAACGATTTGTGGGGGAAGTAGTAACTGCTACTCCCAGGTGGATTAGATGGGAACCTACAAGTCACGTTTGCGATGTTCGCAACTGGAAACTCGAACGATCTCAACACGAACGCGTCCTCGTTCCGGAAGAACAAACCGGTGGGCTCGTGGAGGCGGCTATGTTGGGATGACATGACATTTGCTCTGAAGGTGTTGTTCACTATGTACGAGTTAGCTCCAGACCCGTTCATGAGACTATTTGTGTCAGAGGTAACGTACCAGTGGAAGCCGGCGTCCATAGCGACAGTACAGGTTGAGATTGTATCCGCCTCGTCGATGAACACGCGCGCAATCTTCACTTGCATTCGGTTCAATGTCATCGCGATCGAGTCGTAAAAGGAGTTCGATACTATGATCAAATCGAGCGATTGAATACGGGAGAGGTCGCACAATTCGCAAACGTGGTTGTAGCGAGACACAACGGTGAACGATAAGTGGTTACGAAAGCTCTCGGCATAGCACGTCCACTGAGATACCAATGTATGCGGAATCACAATAACAGAAGTCGGTACATTAGGCATACGGTGGGAGTCCATCACGATCGAGACGTTGTCGCACGCAAAGGATATGTAATCCACATCGCTTGAAGGAAGTGGGGGAGGTACAATGGGTTTCAAGAATAACATCATGCTGAGAATAATCAACGACTTACCGGACCCCCCAAGATCGCTGATCACACCGACCCTAGGACGCACGACCTTCGATGTTGAAGCTACAAGGAATATCGAAGACGCTGCATCAGCAATGGCCTCGTCATCAACAACGACGCTGTTGCCATCATTATTCTCATGTTCTGAAATACCAAACAGTTCTCGCAAGCTGATCAGTTCTCTTTCCATCGACATGCATGCGGCGATCGACGCCCGTTGGTGCGGGAACAGACGTACCCCAATTTCATCTGGAAGATTCGGGCTGCGGGGGCTTCGTTCGGTGAGGAGACGGATAACCATATGGGGGGGTAAGAGCTTATCAAACGCGGAGATTTTATCAGAAGCGGGTCACATTAGTAAAATAATGATCCTGATCCTTTTACACTCTTCCGATTTTCCACTACAGTCGGCGGAACAGTTAAATAAAAAAGGTGTGCAGTAACATAATTCCCTTGTCCGTGTGTACACACAGTTAATGAAATTTGGTGAACGAATGTAGGAAGAAGAAGCTCCAATGCAGTCGCAAATTATAGACCCCACGCTCGATTCGTACCGAAAGAAACAAATACGCAAGTACATCCTCGCATCGGTCGTGGTGACCACAGTGATGATCGTGGCGCTACTGCAGATAACGGCACCCGGTATGAAGGGGCAACGCTTCACGCAGGTTACAGCTTTCTCAGTGGTCGCTATCCTGTACATGGACCTCTGCTGGCTCATGTGCGTCCTAAGGGTGTGGGTATCCAAGGACTCGAAACTGGTGCATGCACTATACGTTGTTCACGTCGATATGGGCAAGATCGCGACACTGAACAAACGGATCAGTAGTATTGATGGCGGAGAAGCATCCGCAGTGGCAAGTCTCCTGAAACGGGTAATAGAGGCACACTACACGGTTATCTCGGTGACCACACAAATGCACGAGCGAGCGAGCACGATAGCAGTGACGTCGATAGCGATCGCAGGAGTCATATACATTGCATTCGGTAACAGTGAGAAGAACCGGAGCCACATGGAGAAACAACAAACAAACATACCGCCGCCAGAACGCCACCTAATGGTACAACAAGAATCCATCCCATTCCTAAAAAAACAAAGAGGTGGCACTCATGCAGACGTTTATATATCGGCCCGGTACACACCCACTCTACTTAGGCGGTGCGGGGCACCTGATGTTGTGGTAAAGCTCGCATCAAACGAGGGGGGGATAGATCCGATCGATGTAGCAGTGCACGAAGGCGGCTATTTCCGTGATCCTATTGTCAGGTGCGAGTTCTATGAGAACTACAAGGACGGGCGCATGAATATCAAGGCGTCGGAAATGGGAGACAACAATGTGGGGGCACAACACTTAGAACAGTTCCACACCCCCCCTCAATCACCACAGCCAGGAGAGGATTCCCTAGATATGCACTCATCCAAGACATTCGGTTCATACTTCGACATCGAGACCGTGCGTGAGAAGGTGCGAACGCGGTACGCTGAGCGTCACAATATATGGGTTCGCGCATTTGGCGAAGGGAGTCATGAGACGATCCTATTCGATGCTCTAAAGTGTGCAGCCTTCCGCAATCGATTCTTCTCGCACTCTCCCGACATGCTGGTGTTCGACAACGAATCCGTGCAAAGGCACCATGTGTACGCGGCTTCTAGAAAGGGTCATGCAAAAGGTAATCTAGAAATGTTGGTAAAAAAAAATAGTTCGGTGGCAAACAATCATTTTTGGGCTGTGACTGAGGCTAAGTACCATCAGAGACAAGGGAAGTAAATGCAACTGTCGGGACAATCATGGATGCAAGAGTTGGAACAACTCATAATCACCTTTACGAAAAAAAATGGTCCGGCACAGCTCTTCGAGGATGAGTTCCTAGTCCGTATCAAAAACACCACCGACGAAAATACTAAATCGGAAAAGAAACTTCTACAACCAGGAAAAAAAACACAGTCAGGGGGGGGAGGGAATGAAAATAATAATGCGACCATCCTCATTGCTCCTCCTCCATCTCAATTATATTTTCCATGTTATCCACCCCCGTGTCAACAACCGTGTACGACTCCTCCATATCAACCATGTTATCCACCACCGTGTCAACAACCATGTACGACTCCTCCATATCAACCATGTTATCCAACCCCGTGTCAACAACCGTTTACGACTCCTCCATATCAACCATGTTATCCAACCCCGTGTCAACAACCGTGTACGACTCCTCCATATCAACCATGTTATTCAACCCCTTGTCAACAAACGTGTACGACTCCTCCATATCAACCATGTTATCCAACCCCTTGTCAACAACCGTGTACGACTCCTCCATATCAACCATGTTATCCAACCCCGTGTCAACAACCGTGTACGACTCCTCCATATCAACCATGTTATCAAACCCCTCCACTGATTGTCCCCGAGCAATCTTGTGACGAAGTGGCTGCATTGGCCTTCCCTAACGATCATCCTGATGTACAATCGCAGACGCAACCTCCTGAACAACATATTCTCACTCCTCCACTACTTGTCCAAGAGCAATATTGGGACGAAGTGGCGGCATTGGCATTCCCTAACGATCATCCTGATGTACAATCGCAGACGAAACCTCCTGAACAACATATTCTCACTCCTCCACTACTTGTCCCAGAGAAACCCGTTGACAAAGTGGCGGCCTTGGCATTCCATAACGATCATAATCATGTACAATCGCAGACGCAACCTCCTGAACAACATATTCTCACTCCTCCACTACTTGTCCCTGAGCAATCTTGGGACGAAGTGGCATTCCATAACGATCATCCTGATGTACAATCGCAGACGAAACCTCCTAAACAACATATTCTCACTCCTCCACTACTTGTCCCCGAGCAATCTTTGGACGAAGTGGCGGCACTGGCATTCCATAACGATCATCGTGATGTACAATCGCAGACGCAACCTCCTGAACAACATATTCTCACTCCTCCACTACTTGTCCCCGAGCAATCTTGGGACGAAGTGGCGGCACTGGTATTCCATAACGATCATCCTGATGTACAATCGCAAACGAAACCTCCAGAACAACATATTCTCACTCCTCCACTGCTGGTCCCAGAGAAACCCGCTGACAAAGTGGCGGCATTGGCATTCCCTAATGATAATCCTGATGTACAATCGCAGACAAAACCTCCTGAACAACATATTCTCACTCCTCCACTACTTGTCCCAGAGAAACTCGTTGACAAGGTGGCGGCCTTGGCATTCCATAACGATCATAATCATGTACAATCGCAGACGCAACCTCCTGAACAACATATTCTCACTCCTCCACTACTTGTCCCAGAGCACTCTTGGGACGAAGTGGCGGCATTGGCATTCCCTAACGATCATCCTGATGTACAATCACAGCCGAAACCTCATGAACAACATATTTCACTCCTCCACTGCTTGTCCCAGAGAAACCCGTTGACAAAGTGGCGGCATTGGCATTGCCAAACGATCATCCTTATGTACAATCGCAGACGCAACCTCCTGAACAACATATTCTCACTCCACTACTTTTCGAAGAGCAATCTTGGGACGAAGTGGCGGCATTGGCATTCCCTAACGATCATCCTGATGTACAATCGCAGACGAAACCTCCTGAACAACATATTCTCACTCCTCCACTGATTGTCCCAGAGAAACCCGTTGACAAAGTGGCGGCATTGGCATTGCCAAACGATCATCCTTATGTACAATCGCAGACGCAACCTCCTGAACAACATATTCTCACTCCTCCACTACTTGTCCAAGAGCAATCTTGGGACGAAGTGGCGGCATTGGCGTTCCCTAACGATCATCTTGATGTACAACCGCAGACGAAAACTCCTGCACAACATATTCTCACTCCTCCACTGCTTGTCCAAGAGCAATCTTGGGACGAAGTGGCGGCATTGGCATTCCTTAACGATCATCCTGATGTACAATCGCAGACGCAACCTCCTGAACAACATATTCTAACTCCTCCACTACTTGTCCCCGAGCAATCTTGGGTCGAAGTGGTGTCAGCATTGGCATTCCCTAATGATCATCTTGATGTACAATCGCAGACTCAACCTCATGCACAACATATTCCCACTCCTCCACTGCTTGTCCCAGAGAAACCCGTTGACAAAGTGGCGGCATTGGTATTCTCTAACGATCATCCTCATGTGCAATCGCAGACGAAACCTCCTGAACAACATATTCTCACTCCTCCACTGCTTGTCCCAGAGCAATCTTGGGCCGAAGTGGTGTCAGCATTGGCATTCCCTAATGATAATCCTGATGTACAATTGCAGACGAAACCTCTTGCACAACATATTCTCACTCCTCCACTGCTTGTCCCCGAGCAATCTTGGAACGAAGTGGTGGCAGCTTTAGCATTCCCTCCCACCACAATTGTTTTGCCACCGCTTCTCTCACCAGATTTGCCATCTATTCCTATGCCGCCTCTGCTCTCACCAGATACGCCATCTATTCCTCTGCCACCGCTACTATCGCTCGATATACCATCTATTCCTCTGCCACCGCTACTATCGCCCGATATACCATATATTCCTCTGCCACCTCTGCTCTCAACCGATATGCCATCTATTCCTCTGCCGCCGCTGCTATCGCCAGATATGCATTCAAAGAAATTCGTTATTCCTGGATCCATGGCTTTCTTAAAACAGTTTTTGATCCCGGGGGCGTCAATTCCGCATTCGAAACGTTTGTCATCCCGGGCGTGATGCGGTAAATATCTCACATGCTTCCGATGCACAACCCCAAACACTCAGAACAACAACAGAAACAACAACAGAAACATATACCCCTAGATCCACTCCATCGGTATATGATTTGATCCACCGGTGCAAGACTCCTATGTGGACGTTCGGCATCATTATTGCGTCCATCTTGCAATTATCAAGCTTATGCTAGCCGAGGAGAATCTAGCTGAGGGGTACGGGGGTGAGGAAAGTAGTGTCTTTGAGGATGCCTGCAGTAGAGAACTTGATGTTGCGTATATTGTTGCCTCTGATGGAAAGGTGAGAGAAGCAGTCGCTCGCGCACACAAGTGCCTTTCACATAAGTACGTGCGTGCAATCGATATCAAGGTAGCAACTGCATCTGCATTCTTAATAGGGATGTCCGCATGTAGTCGCCGGAAATAATTTGATTGCGATGACAATAACAATAGTTTTTATTAAATCAATGTCACCATCAAACGAGCAGACAACATCAACACATCATAACGACACACCACCGCCGAAGAAGAAACATCCACCTCCATCACTACCGAAAACCACTCTGATCACGCCTGCATCCTCTAATTACACAACATGGGCGAAGGGTATCCACGCGTTCGGGGACCTTGCTCTTCCGATGTTCGCCTTCTACATGCTGGTGCTAAGTACACTCGGATAAGGGAATTATGTTTAAGAACTCTATGACCACATCCGATTTTGTAGGTTTATTCCGTTTGTACATTTTTTTAGTGGGGTTTGAGATCCACCTCGAGACTGTCATGTGGCTTACATTCGCAAGTATAGCCACTCTCCTCAAACTTTGCAGCAATGTGTACATGTGTACAACAATCGACCGTCTGTCCAAGTTGTACATTAAGAATTGGAATTGATTCAATATACTGTAACATTATTGACCGGTCTGAGTGTAACTTCATGGGTGAAATATTGGGGTGCAAACTTCAAAAGATCATGCGGACAAGTGCGATTTCTAAACATTTGGTGGGCATCGTGCTCCTACAGTATATGGTTCTGCAATCACGAAGCTGAAGGCTACCGGACCAGGAGAGGTAGCTGTGCCTACGGGATCTATGTTCGCTTCATGCAAGCGCATCTTCAAAGAGGAGGTTCGTGTGACAGATGAGTTCAAGACGACTCTCATGTCGTGGGAGACAGGTGCCAAGAAGGAATGTGTTTACAAGATTCCAAGTGTTTCTCTAAACGCTGAAGGTCAGATCCGTCTCGGTGATGAGTGGTTGTGTCACACTCTCTTGAAGAAGCCTCCAAATGTCGCTGAGCTGGACCAGTTGGCGGTGAGGGTGTACTGCGCCCGTAAGAAAATCCAAAGAAAAGCACAGGAGGGGTGGCTTAGCCCCATCTCTTGTCGACAACCAATCAATCAAGCGGTACCCTGAGGTACGAGGACTGCGATTCTCTCCAGAAACCAGCACTTACTCGGACCGGAACCGCTCCTCTGCTCTCACAATAGCAAGGCTGCACTGCATGGAACTGTTGGGTCTAGGGAGACCGCTTCCATTTTCCCGGTGCAAGGCTGCGTGTTGTTGACGGGCTACAACAAACATGATGGTGTTCCACTGCCCCGTGGATTGCTACACCATAAGGCACACACTCCGGTGTGGCCGTACACTCAGGAAAGCGGTTTCATTAATATGTTCCTTCGAGTGTAATGACATACATGATCGGGAAGAACTCTATACACGACCCTGAGTACGTGGAACACCGGGGAGTTGCTCGGATATCTCAGACAATCCTGTCAATGATTGCGCTGACACTCAGTATCGCAGGTTTCTTCATTTACGCGATGAAAAAGTGGCGCAAGCACAGATCATCGTTTTCGTTGTACACGCTCCTTACAGACACAATGAATTGTGACCACCGCTCAATCAATCAACGCTTTCGATAAGAGACAATAGTGTCTAGCAGACCCATAAGCTTGAACCGAATCTTTAACGTCACATCCTCCCTCTCGATACACCTCTCGACGAGACCCTCCATAATGTCGCACTCTTGCTTTCCAAGCGAGTCCTCATTGCAAGAATTCTTGCGTGCGAATTGAGCCGCAATCCCGCGATGAGTTTCTATAGCCACCTCCGCTCGCCCCGCCAGGTATTTGGACTCGAAGATGCCGACAATCTCAGAGAGGTATTCGCGACGAGACGTAGAGACAAGGTTTAGACCATTAGGTTCAGATAGTCAAATTGCGACCCACAGCACGTGATGCGCTTTGTCGTGATGCAGAAGGCGTCGTACTGGTCTACGCTCGGCAGTTCGTACTCCTCTTCGTGAAGGATGCAATGGAATCCGAAACAAATGAATCGAGCACAACCTCATAATGATACCGCTTCGAGAGACAGAAACCGAATAGATTCGAGTACATTGAATGAACCCGTGATCTTGGTACATTTCGCAAGGATAGCATTTGCTAACACTAAGGATATATCGTCCACAAGGATATATCGTCCAATGCGATGAGTCGCCACACCGATGAGTCGTCCACATGCGATGCGTCCACATGCATGAGTCGCCCACACGCGATGAGTCGTCCACATGCGATGAGTCGTCCACACGCGATGAGTCGTCCACATGCGATGAGCGTCCACACGCGTGAGTCGGCGTCATTTACTTGAGATGAATCGATTGCGTCTCTCACACAGATTCCAATTTTAGTCGACACTTTATCGAAGTTCGCTTCCGTCAGCTTTTTCAACAAAGACATCAGGGACTTGGAGAATAATGTCGATGATGAGTTCGAGCTACCTTCACCGCCGAAAAGAGGAACGCGATGATGCCGAATAGAATTTGGCGCCGCATGTGAGGAGGATGCCCAACGAATACTGTCGATCCGGTTATTACCGATGGTACCAACATACCGGGATGACCCTCCTCCTCTACCACGGGGATCCCCCCCCACAGGAACCAACAAACGCACACCATAACTGGGTCCAAGATTGTGTCCAAGGCTGTGTCCGTGACTGTTTCTATTTGCATACCCGTGTCCGTTTCTCTGCATGTAGGGTGTGGCTACAACTGCCTCCGTCTTGACAATTGCTACCTTGGCGAGTTGCGATGCATATCGTTCGCGTATGGTGGCGATGAGAGTGATATATCCTTTGTCGTCCCTCAGACGGACGAATTGATCGGTTGTGACGACGGTGATGCATCCGGGAGGAGATGCCGTCGGCGACGTGCAAGACATCACCGTCTGTACAAAGAGCAATTCACTCGCCGTCAATTACAAATAGCAATTTACTCTTCGAATAATTACGCTATTAAATAATTTAATGGATTCACGGATAGAGGTTCTCTTCTGAAGAAGAAGAACACACATTTATACTCCGTTTGAGACTTTCTTACTTACCTTGTCATCACCTTAAAGAATATGACAATGTTAAAGACGAGGCTTGCGATAGCCAGAATTACCAACATCGCAGTGACGACGAGCGTCGCTGCTATGTACGGCATTAGCTGCTCACGAACGCTTCGCAGTGCAGGAAGAATGAGCACATCCCTTATTTTGTTGCTATTGCTAGCGAGAGTGAGCAGAGCCTCTTCTGAGGCGAGACAGTTCAAAATCTGAGTCGAAATGTTGCGCATCACCCCGTTTATAGCCGTCTTGTACAACCCACCACCCCCCCCTCCGCCTGCACAACTTGAATTGTTATTTGTATTCGAATTAGAATTGTTGTTATTCAGAATGTGCGAATTGATGTTCCCATGGATTGGGTCGTTATTGTGTATTGATGTTTCTTCTACATCGACGGTTTAGTGTGAGGCGTTATTACAGCGTGTGTTGTATTACTTGTGAAGACATAGCGGCATGAGATACTTCAACAGGACAAAATCAGTTTAAACCTAACGCGAATTTACATTGTATTTTTGGATCAGTTACATTGGTTTCTTCGGCGCGATGAAGAATAAAACCACACCAACTGCAATTGCAACTTCGAAAGAAGGATTTTTGCGTCGCGATCTTTTGGTTGCGCTGAAACCACAATTGCATCTATCGCAAAAGACTCTAGCAATCCTAGTAGTGGTGCAGATATCGGAGAGATGGGGGAGTACGCGTGCTCTCTAATAGCGGAACTCGTGGCATAGGAGGACCGCTAGAGGTCGCAGCCACCATTCCAGATGTTTATGCAGAGGCAAAGATTGTGAACGGCAACAATGGACCGCCAGTGCTATGACGATGTCGTCACTGACCTCAACGTGTTCGTTCGGGCTCACACACCACGCAGGCAGCACCGATCCTATATTCATGGTGACGTTCGTCTGCTCTGTAGACTGACTATGCTCGTGTGCCATGCTGCCAAAACTGGGGTCGCTTCATCAGAGAGACGCGAACACATCTTCTGGGAGGATTCGTTTCTACCATCGGACGTTAGTATCGGAGAAGATGGAATGGTGCAGTTGGACCCACTTCCGTAATGTGCAGCAACTGTAGACATTGCTAAGGAGGAGGAGATGGGAGGAGAGGGAAGATGGGGATGGGGGCATGGAGGAGGAGATTCTAGTGCAGCGATTGTACGGCGCTGTTGTTACCCAACAAGTTAGCATTGGCCCTCTTTCTACAACGTGATAGCCTGTCATAGTACTAAGTTTGTACTTTCGAACTGTTGAGTTGTGAGTTGTGAGATAAATAATTATAGCAATGCGTTCAAGACTTTGTAAACAGCTTTCACCTTCCTCTTGACTGTCCTCTACAATTGATTTTGTATTGGAATACTTCGAAGGAACTTTCTCTCTCTCCAAACGAGCAAATCAATGTTACAATTGAAATTGAAGGGAATAGTCTCTTTCTCCGGAATGCAACAAAACAATCTTACATAATA
>JACBWV010000702.1:0-45825 GCA_013435795.1 Chlamydomonas sp. ICE-L | reverse complement strand
CCCCAGCCACCCACACACCCCGACACACTAACCCTTCAACCCACACGCATACCCCCCCCCCCCCCCCCCCCCCCCCCACCCCACCCACCCCCCCCCCCCCCCCCCCCCCCCGCCACCCGGGGGGGTGTGGCGTGTGGGGGGTAAGGGTTAGTGGTGGGGTGGGGTGGGGGGAGGAGTAGTGAATCCAAGGAACTCACCAGAGTAAGAAATGTCTGTTTGCCGTCCCATAGCATCTTGACTTTTGTGTGGGTGGGTGTGGGTGTGGGTGTGTGGTGGCAGTGGAGGGGAGCTGTGGGTTTTCAGTCAAGTAAAGAACTCACCAATGAACAAATGTTTTTTTGCCGTTCCCACAGCATCTGACCGTTTTGGTTGGGGGGGGGGGAGAAGGCGTGTGTGTGTTGTTGGGGGGGGGGGAGTAAGGGGGGGTGGGGGGGGGGTTCAAGTGATGAAGCGTAAAAACTCACCACGTACAATGCTTGTCATACACAGCATCTGACTTTTTTGTCTGTGTGTTTGTGGGTGGGTGTGGGGTGGGGGGATTAGGTTGTTGTTGTTGGTGATGGGGGTGGTGGTGGTGGTGATGGGGGGGGGGGGGGGGGGGGGGGGGGAGGTTTTTTTTAGTGGAGGGAAGAACTCACCAATATACAGATGCTTGTCGTCCCACAGCATCTTGACTTTTGTGTTGAAAGCTGGCTTGGGCTGCAGCATGAGGATTGTTTCTATTATTGTAATTATAATACTAGAGATGATTTAAGTGTTGAAGACCGTCTTAGGCTGCAGGATAAGGATTTTTTCCCCTTTTTTAGTCTGATAAAAAAACTAGATATGATGTTTGTGATAAAATCTGGCTTGGGCTGCAGCATGACAATTGTGTTTCCCATTTTTAGTCTGATAAAAAAACTAGATATGATGTTTGTGATGAAATCTGGCTTGGGCTGCAGCATGATAATTGTGTTTCCCTTTTTTAGATTGACGAATACTAGAAATGAAGCTTCTGTTGAAAGTTGGCTAGGGCTGCACCATCAGGATGTTGTTCTTATGTATTACTCTAACAACTAGAGATGATATTTGTGATGAAAGTTGGCTGGGCGCACCATCGGAGGTGTTCTTATGATTACTATAAAACAACTAGAGATGATAGTGGTGAGGAAGTTGGCTTGGCTGCCCATCAGGATGGTGTTCTAATGTATTACTATAACAACTAGAGATGATATTGTGATGAAGGGGGGTTGGGCTTGCACCATTCAGGATGTGTTCTTATGTATTACTCTAACAACGAAGAGATGATATTGTGATGAAGGGTGGCTTGGGCTGCCAACATCAGGATGTTGTTCTTAGTAATTACTATAGCAACTAGAGATGATATTGTGATGAAAGTTGGATTGGGCGGGCACATCAGGATGTTGGTCTTATGTATTACTATACAAACTAGAGATGATATTGGTGATGAAGTTGGCTTGGGCCTGCACCATCAGGATGTTGTTCTTATGTATTTACATAAACAATAGAGATGATTATTATGAGAAGGGTGGCTTGGGCCTGCACCATCAGGAGGTTGTGTTCTTATGTATTACTCAAAACTAGAGATGATATTGTGATGAAAGTTGGATTGGGCTGCACCATCAGGAGTTGTTCGATGTATACTAGAACAACTAGAGAGAGATGGTGATGAAGGGTGGTTGGGCTGCACCATCAGGATGTTGTTCTATGTATTACATAACAACTAGACATGATATTTGTATGTGAAAGTTGGCTTGGTCTGCACCTTCAGGATGTTGGTCTTATGTATTACTCAACCAATAGAGAAGAGATGATACTTTGTGTGAAAGTTGGTTGGGCTGCCCCATCAGGAGGATGTTGTTCTTATGTATTTACTATAAACAACTAGAGATGATATTTGTGATGAAAGTGGGCTTGGGCTGCACAATCAGGATATGTTCTTATGTTTACTATAACAACTAGTAGATGATAGTGGTGATGAAGGGTGGCTTGGCGCACCATCAGGATGTTGTTCTTATGTATTACTCTAACAACTAGAGATGATATTTGTGATGAAAGTTGGCTTGGGCTGCACCATCAGGATGTTGTTCTTATGTATTACTCTAACAACTAGAGATGATATTGGTGATGAAAGTTGGCTTGGGCTGCACCATCAGGATGTTGTTCTTATGTATTACTATAACAAATAGAGATGATATTGGTGATGAAGGGTGGCTTGGGCTGCACCATCAGGATGTTGTTCTTATGTATTACTCTAACAACTAGAAATGAAGCTTCTGTTGAAAGTTGGCTAGGGCTGCACCATCAGGATGTTGTTCTTATGTATTACTCTAACAACTAGAGATGATATTTGTGAGGAAAAGGTTGTTGGGCTCACCATAGGGATGTTGTTCTTATGTATTACTCTAACAACTAGAGATGATATTGTGATGAAAGTTGGCTTGGGCTGCACCATCAGGATGTTGTTCTTATGTATTACTATAACAACCAGAGATGATATTGGTGATGAAAGTTGGCTTGGGCTGCACCATCAGGATGTTGTTCTTATGTATTACTCTAACAACTAGAGATGATATTGGTGATGAAGGGTGGCTTGGGCTGCACCATCAGGATGTTGTTCTTATGTATTACTATAACAACTAGAGATGATATTGGTGATGAAAGTTGGCTTGGGCTGCACCATCAGGATGTTGTTCTTATGTATTACTATAACAACTAGAGATGATATTGGTGATGAAGGGTGGCTTGGGCTGCACCATCAGGATGTTGTTCTTATGTATTACTCTAACAACTAGAGATGTATATTTGTGAGAAAGTTTGATTGGGCCGACCATCAGGATGTGTTCTTATGATACTATAACAACTAGAGATGATATTGGTGTGAAGGGTTGGTTGGGGCTGCACCATCAGGATGTTGTTATTATGTATTACTATAACAACTAGGAGAGTTTTATGTGATGAAAGTTGGTTGGGCTGCACCATCAGGATGTTGTTCGTATGGATTACTATAACAATAGAGATGATATGGTGATGAGGGTGGGCTTGGGCTGCACCATCAGGATGATTGTTCTTATGTTTACTATAACAACTAGAGGATGATATTGGTGATGAAGGTGGCTGGGCCTGCACCCGATCAGGATGTTGTTTTAATGTTTACTATAACAAAGTCGAGATGATATTGGTGATGAAGGGTGGCTTGGGCCTGCACCATCAGTCGCCCCATCTGTGTGTTGTCCCCCTATACGTAAGCTCTATTCCCCCTGTATTTCCCCCCTATAAGCCTACACATAGAATTAGAAGCTCTTCTGCTTTGAAATGTTTGATTTCCTAGGGTATTTCGCACCCCACCATCAGGTGAGTGATTCGCCCCCCCTGATGTTGTGATCCATCTTTATTTCCACCTCCCACATGCTAGAGTGATATTAGAGCCCCCCCGATGAATCAGTGGCTTGGGCTTGTACCACCCTCACCAACTCACAGGATGTGTTCTATTTGGTATTACTATAACAACACGATGCTATTGTGATGAAGTTGCTTGGGCTGCACCATCAGGATGTTGTTCTTATGTATTACTCTAACAACTCAGAGATGATATTTGTGATGACAGTTGGCTTGGGCTGCACCATCAGGATGTTGTTCTTATGTATTACTCTAACAACTAGAGATGATATTGGTGATGCAAGGGGGCTTGAGCGTGACACCATCAGGCTGTGGTCTTATGTATTACTATAACAAACTAGAGATGATATTGTGATGAAAGTTGGCTTGAGGCTGTCACCATCAGGATGTTGTTCTTATGTATTACTATACCAACTAGAGATGATATTGGTGATGAAGGGTGGCTTGGGCTGCACCATCAGGATGTTGTTCTATGTATTACTCTAACACTAAGATGATATTGGTGATGAAAAAGTTGGCTGCGGCTGCACCATCAGGTATGTTGTTCTTATGTATTACGATAAAAAACTAGAGAGTATATATGGTGATGAAGGGTGGCTTGGGCTTCAACATTCAGGATGTTGTTCTTAGTATTACTATAAACAACTAGAGAGGTTATTGGGATGAAGTGGCTTGGCTGCACATAGGATGTGTTCTTATGTATACTATAAAACTAGAGATGATATGGTGATGAAGTTGGCTTGGGCTGCACCATCAGGATGTTGTTCTTATGTATTACTATAACAACTAGAGATGATATTGGTGATGAAGGGTGGCTTGGGCTGCACCATCAGGATGTTGTTCTTATGTATTACTCTAACAACTAGAGATGATATTTGTGATGAAAGTTGGCTTGGGCTGCACCATCAGGATGTGTCTATGTTTACATACCAACTAGAAAAGATGATATTTGTGATGAAAGTGGCTTGGGATGGCACCATCAGGATGTTGTCTATGTATTCCTGTAACAACTAGAGATGATATTGGTGAGAATGATGGAAAGTTGGCTTGGGCTGACCATCAGGATGTTGTCTTAGTTTACTTATAACAAATAGAGATGATTATTTGTGATGATGAGGAAAGTTTGCTTTGGGCTTGGGCTGCAACATCAGGATGTTGTTCTTATGTATTACTCTAACAACTAGAAATGAAGCTTCGGTGCAAGTTGGCTAGGCCTGCCCACCATCAGGATGTTGTCTTATGTATTACTCTAAAACTAGAGATGATATTTGTGATGACATTGCTTGGGATGCACCACAGGATGTTTGTGCTTATGTATTACTATACACAAACTAGAGATGATATTGGTGATGAAGGGTGGCTTGGGCTGCACCATCAGGATGTTGTTCTTATGTATTACTATAACAACTAGAGATGATATTTGTGATGAAAGTTGGCTTGGGCTGCACCATCAGGATGTTGTTCTTATGTATTACTATAACAACTAGAGATGATATTGTGAGAAGTTGGCTGGGCTGCACAATCAGGATGATTGTTCTATGTATTACTATAACAACTAGAGATGATATTGGTGATGAAAGTTGGCTTGGGCTGCACCATCAGGATGTTGTTCTTATGTATTACTATCACAATAGAGATGTATTGTGATGAAGGGTGGCTTGGGTCTGCACCCATCAGGATGTTGTTTTATGTATTACTAAACAAATAGAGATGATATTTGTTGAGAAAGTTGGCTTGGGGCGGCACCTCAGGATGTTGTTCTTAGGGATTACTTAACAACTAGAGATGATATTGGGAGAAAGTTGGCCTTGGGCGGCAGCCATCAGGATGTTGTTTATTGTATGACTCTAAAAATAGAGATGATATTTGTGATGAAAGATGGCTTGGGTGCACCAGCAGGAGGTTGTTCTTATGTTATTACTATAACACTAGAGATGATATTTGTGATGAAAGTTGGCTTGGTGGCTGCACCATAGGATTGTGTTCTTATGTATTACTGAACAAATAGAGATGATATTGGTGATGAAATTGGCTGGGGACTGCACCATCAGGATAGTTGTTCTTATGTATTATATAAAAATAGAGATGATATTGGTTGAGGAAGGGTGGCTGGGCTGCACAATAGGATGTTGTTATTATGTATACTTAACAACTAGAGATGATATTGGTGATGAAGGGTGGCTTGGCTTGCACAGTCAGGATGGTTCTTATGTTTAATATAAGCCAATAGAGATGATATTTTGTGATGAAGGTTGGATTGGGCGCACCATCAGGATGTTGTTCTTATGTATACTTAAACAAAAAAATAGAGATGATCATTTGCTGAGGAAAGTTGGCTGGGACTGCACATCAGGATGTGTTCTTAGGTATTACTATATAACAACTAGAAGATGATATTATGATGAGGGTGGGCTTGGGCTGCACCATCAGGATTTGTCTTATGTAATTACTATAACAAAATAGAGATGATATTTGTGATGAAAGTTGGCTGCGGCTGCACCATCAGGATGTTGTTATTATGTATTACGTTAAAACTAGAGATGATATTTGTGATGAAATGTGGGCTTAGGGCTGAACCATCAGGATCGTTGTCTATTTATGTATTTAATCTAACATAGAGATGATATTTGTGAGGAAAGTTGGCTTGGGCCTGCACATCAGGAGGTTGTTCTATGTATTACTATAACAACTCAGAGATGAATTTGTGATGAAAGTTGGATTGGGCTGCACATTCAGGATGTTGTTCTTAGGTATTCTTATTAACAAACTAGAGATGATATTGGTGATGAAAGTTGGCTTGGGCTGCACCATCAGGATGTTGTTCTTATGTATTACTATAACAACTAGAGATGATATTTGTGATGGACAGTGGCTGGGCTGCCGGGCTGCACCATCAGGCTGTTGTCTTATGATACGCTAACCAAATCGAGATGATATGTGATGAAGTGGGCTTGGGCATGCCCCATCAGAATGTTGGTTCTTAGTATTACTATTACACAACGTAGAGAGATATTTTGATGAAAGTTGGTGGGCCGCCACATCGGATGTTGTCTTATGTATGATACTAAACAACTAGAGATGATATTGGTGATGATCGGGTGGATTGGGCGCACCATCAGGATATTGTTCTTAGGTATTACTCAACAATAGAGATGAATTGGTGCATGAAAGTGGCTTGCGGCTGCACATCAGGATGTGTCTTATGGTATACTATAAACAACTAGAGATGATATGAGTGATGAAGGGGGCTTGGGCCTGCCCATGCAGGATGTTGTTCTATGTATTACATAACAACTAGAGATGTTATTTGTGATGAAAGTTGGCTTGGGCGTGAACAAGTGCAGGATTGTTGTTAGTATTACATAACAAGAGATATATTTGTGTAGTGAAAGTGGCTTGGGCTGCACATCAGGATGTTGCTCTTATGTGATTACTATAAACACAGCTAGAGAGGATATTGGTGATGAAGGGTGGCTTGGGCTGCACCATCAGGATGTGTTCTTATGGATTACTCTAATCAACTAGAGATGATAGAGATGAATTGTGATGAAAAGTGTGCTGAGCGCTGCCCATATCAGGATGTTGTTCTTATGTATTTACTAAAACCAAACTGAGATGATAATGTGTGATTGAAAGTTGCTATGGGTGCCCAGTCGGATGTTGTTCTATGTATTACTATAACAAACTAGAGATGTATTTGTGATGGATAGTTGGTTGGGGCACCATCGGATGTTGTTCGTATGTATACTCTAACAAACTAGAGATGATATTGGCTGATTGGAAGGGTGGGTGGGCTTGGCCTGCACTCAGGATGTTGTTCTTATGTATTACTAGAACAAACTAGAGATGATAGTGGTGATGAAGGGTGGCTTGGCGCACCACAGGATGTTGTTCTTATGTATACTATAACAAATAGAGATGATATTGTGATGAACGGGTGGTTGGGCCTGCACCATCAGGATGGTGTTCTTATGTATACTATAGCAACTAGAAAATTGATAGCGTCTGTGGAAAGTTGGCTAGGGGTTGACCATCCGGGCTGTTGGTCTATGTATTACTCTAATCAATAGAGATGAGATTGGTGATGAAGGTTGGCTTGGGCTGCACCATCAGGATGTTGTCTTAGTATTACTATACAAACCAGAGATGATAGTGGTGCAGAAAGTTGCTGGGCTTGCACATCAGGAGGTTGTTCTTATGTATTACTTTTAACAATAGGAGATGATATTTGTGATGACCCCAGTTGGCTTGGTCGCGTGTGAACCATAAGGATGTTGTCTTATTGATTACTCTAACAACTGGAGATGAATTGGTTTGATGAGGGTCTGGCTTGGGATGACCATCAGGATGTGTTCTCTATGTATTACTATAAACAAATAGAGATGAATTGTGTGATGAAAGTTGGCTTGGGTGCACCAATCAGGATGTGTTATTTTATGTCATTACTATAAAAAATAAGGAGAGAGTTTATGGTGATGAGGGGGCTGGCCGCACCACAGCGATATTGTTCTTATGTATTACTCTAACACTATAAGGATATTGGTGATGGAAAGTTGGCTTGGGCTGCCACCATCAGGAGTGTTGTTCTTAGGTATTAACATAAAAACTAGAGATGAATTGGTTGATGAGGTGCTTGGGCTGCACCATCAGGATGTTGTTATTTATGTATTACTAAAAAACTAGAGATGTATTGGTGATGAAGGGGGCTGGGCTGCACCATCAGGATGTTGTTCTTATGTATTACATAACATAGGACATGATATTGTGATGGAAAGTTGGCTTGGGCTTGCACAATCAGGATGTTGTTTGATGTATTACTCTAAAACAATAGAGATGATATTTGTGATGAAAGTTGGATCTGGCCTTGCACCATCAGGATGTTGTTCTTATGTATTACTATAACAACTAGAGATGATATTTGTGATGAAAGTTGGCTTGGGGCTGCCACCATCAGGATATGTTCTATGTATACTCTAACAATAGAGATGATATTGGTGAATGGAAGGGTGCTGGGCTGCACCATCGGATGTTGTTTTATGTATTACTCTAACAACTAGAGATGATATGGTGATGAAAAGTTGGTTGGCTGCACCATCAGGATGTGGTTCTTATGTATTACTCTAACAACTAGAGATGATATTGGTGAGAAGTTGCTTGGGCGGGCACCCATCAGGATGTGTTCTTATGTATACTATAACAAATTAGAGAGGATATTGGTGATGAAGGGTGGTGGGGCTGCACACAGGATTGTTTCTCTGTATTATCTAACAACTAGAAATGAAGCTTCTGTTGAAAGTTGGCTAGGGCTGCACCATCAGGATGTTGTTCTTATGTATTACTCTAACAACTAGAGATGATATTTGTGATGAAAGTTGGCTTGGGCTGCACCATCAGGATGTTGTTCTTATGTATTACTCTAACAACTAGAGATGATATTGGTGATGAAAGGTTGGCTTGGGCTGCACCACAGGCAGGAGGATTGGTCTTATGTATTACTATAACAAACCAAGAGATGATATTGGTGATGAAAGTTGGCTGGGGTGCACCATCAGGATGTTGTCTTATGTATTACTCTACAATAGAGATGATATTGGTGATGCAGTTGGCTTGGGCTGCACCATAGGATGTGTCTTATGTATACTCAACAACAGAGCTGATATTGGTGATGAAAGTTTGCTTGGCCTTTGCTGCACAATCTAAGGATGTTGTTCGTATGAATTACATTTATAAAATAGAGATGATATTGGGTTGATGAAGGTGGGCTTGGGCTTACATCAGATGTTGTTTTATGTATTACTCTACAACTAGAGATGTTATTTGTGATGAACAAGTGGGCTTGGGCTGCACCATCAGGAGCTGTTTATGGTATTACTATAACAATAGAATTGAGATTGGTGATGAATGAAGGTTGGCTTGGGCTGCCCATCAGGTGTTGTTTTTTTTTTTTATGTATACTCTAACAACTAGAGGAGGATAGTGTGATGACGGGGGCTTGGGCTCACCATCAGGATGTTGTCTAGTATACTATAACAACTAGAGATGATATTGGTGATGAAGGGTGGCTTGGGCTGCAGCATGAGGATTGTTTTTTGCGTTTTGGTATTATTAACACTAGATATTAATTGTTATTAACACTAGAGATTAATTGTTATTAACACTCGAGATTAATTGTTATAAACACTAGAGATTAATTGTTATAAACACTAGAGATTAATTATCATAAACACTAGAGATTAATTGTTATTAACACTAGAGATTAATTGTTATTAACACTAGAGATAATTGTAAAACACTAGACGAGTATTAATGTTATAAACACTGAGATTAATTGTTATATAACCACTAGAGATAATTGTTATAAACATAGAGATAATTGTTATTAAACATAGAGATTAATTTTTGATTTTTTAACACTAGAGATTAATTGTTATAAACACTAGAGATTAATTGTTATAAACACTAGAGATTAATTGTTATAAACACTAGAGATTAATTGTTATAAACACTAGAGATTAATTGTTATAAACACTAGAGATTAATTGTATACACACTGCGATAATTTTATAAAAACCTAGAAGATTAATAGTTATAAAACATAGAGATTATTGTTATAAACCTAGAGATTATTGTTATAAAACTAGAGATTAATGTTATAAAACACTAGAGTAAATCATTTATATTAATGTGATAAAAACACTAGAGTGGAATGTGAAATTGTGAATTGTGAATGTGTGTGTGAGGTGGGTGGGTGGGGGGGGGCTCATCTAATCGCCTAGTGCTGACGCTGGGGTCGATTTCTGTGTGTGGGGTGAAGGTGGGGGGAGGGGGGGAGGGTTCATATAATTGTCCAGTACTGATGCTGGCTTGATTACTGTGTGTGGGGTGTGTGTGTGTGTGGGTGGGTGGGGGGTGGGGGGTGGGTGGGGGGGGGGGGATGGGGGCTTCATCTAATCGTTCAGTACTGATGCTGAGCTCTCTTTCTGTATGTGGGTGGGTGGGTGGGGATTGGGGGTGGGGCGGTGGGTAGGGTTTAGTGGGGGGAGAGTACGAGGGGGGGGGGGGGGGGGGGGGTCCCTACCAGTGCGGTATACCACGTATCCCTTAGGATGAGCCCGGGTCGGATATTGGGTGACGGGCATAATGCCGAAACGTGGGTCGACCGATGGATCTAGGTTCGGTCGAAACGGACCTGCCAACGGTATTTCTGTGTTGGTCAACCTTGCGTTTGGATGGATTTCGATGTTGGGAATCTTTGTAATATGTGTTTTTTCGAGGCTAGCGTCGAGGCAATGAATTCGGGCACAGGAGGCCAGGAGGCAGAGGGAGGTTAGGAAAAGCGTGAGGAGGGAGGGGAAAGGTGTCTTGGGGAGGAGCACATGCATTATAAATAAGGTTGGTTAAGGTTGGCGGGGGCAGGGGTTGGATCTGAAAAGCGCGCGGGGAATTCCCTGCTGGGGATAGCAGAAAACGTTAATCTCCGCGTTTTGGGGGCGAACCCTGAAACCCTCGTCCCCTTCGAAATGTAGAGTCCCACGTAGTGAATTTCATCGAAAATCGCGTCTTCTAAATTTGTGATAATCGGACGGATGGGTCGAAAACTTAATATTTCGCGTCTTTCCTTTCTCGATTCGGCTGTCTGGCGAGGAATCGGAGGGCCGTTAAGCTACCTACTGCGCACCCATGTGGTAGATGAATAGTAGCTGACGTGCGGACAAGGCTGTGAGCAAACTCGCAACAATTGCATCATCGCCATTTCCCCTTCAATATAGCTCCCAATTCCTTCCAAACTCACGCTATTCCTGTAGCATTAGCACAAGGCTGGAACGGTTGTTCACGACTATCCTTGAGATTCTCGCCAAACGCCAAATCTCCGAACTCTAATATTGGGCCGAGCATCAATCCTAGACCATAGCGGACCTTCCTTGGTGGTCGAGAGCAGCTACCGTACTTGGCACGCCAGGGTTGCTCAGATCTGCGGCCCTCCTCAGATGTGTTGCTATCTTTTTACTCAGAGCTGCAAATGACATTCTGAGACCACCATTGAGTGTCTGTTGACAAGGGCACCGATGAAGACCCAGAGGTGAGTATGGATGGGTGGGTGATGTGGGGGTATGGGTGAATGTGTGTGACATAGAGTGCGTGCGTGAGTTTGTGTGGTAATAATAATTAGTCCTTGCATGTCCTTGGTTACAGATTTTGTGGGTCTATTGGGGTGCCTTTATTGACCCTCCCTGCTGCCATCATTCGCCTGATTGGGACGAAACCTGGACTGGCCTCCTGCCAAGGCTCATTCAACATTGCGGCCGAGTTGGGTGGGACTAGCCCCAAGGGGAAGTGTAGCTGAACCATGCTGATAAAATTGTCCCGCTACCGTTTTGTTTGAAATAATGAAGACTCCAGTTCCTGGCCGCCCCTTGCAAAGATGCAGGGTGACAAAGGTTTTTAGGCAATCCAAAGGGGGGGGCAGAACTGATTTTTTACTACCGGTATCAGCGTTTTTCCTGAGCACGATTAATCGTGCAGGCACGATTATTAATGTTTCTCGCGAAATGGTCCTTCGTTTTCTCGGGTCTGGGTAATGTTTTCGAGCTCGCGAAACTTTGGCTTGGGCATCGTTCATGCACGATTATTAATGTTTCCGGTCGACCCAAACGCTGGCTGCGGCATCGTGCAGAACGATTATTAATGTTTAGCATCAGCCATACTGTTGCCCCAGGCATCGCGCATCCCAAATTCCCCATCACATGGGAGCATGCTCTGGACAGAACACTGGGTGACACGCTGGACAGATTCCAGCCAGCTCTTCCGGGGGGAGGCGAAAGGGGCAGGGGCACGGGGGCGGGCATCCGGGCAGGGGGAGTTGAGGCCACGTACCCTCTGGTACTCGGCACGTACCCCATGAAAAAACCTCGTCATAGGCAGGAGGTGTCAAGGCCTCCAAATTTGACTTCTCCCGATTGATTTTTTCTGATAATGGGGCTGTAATCGCATGTATCATTGCGATATTATGAGACATTTTTCAGGTTATTCTGAGCACCTCATTTAAGGGGGGGGGGGGGGGGGGGGGTCAGCCCTCCTCAGGTTTTTTTCTAACTTTGTACTCGGACCTCTAAATGACATTCTGAGACCACCATTTAGTAGGCCTTGGTAAGGGCAGTTCATTGGCACCACTTTGGACCTTGTGCAATAAGTATCTACCCCTTAGGTGGGTGAATGCAATAAGTATCTACCCCTTGGGTGGGTGGGTGAATGGGGTCAGCCTTCCTCAGTTTTTTTCTAACTTTTTACTCAGACCTCCAAACGACATTCTGGGACCACTCATGAGTAGGCCTTGGCAAGAGCAGTCCATTGGCACCACTTTGGACCTTATGCAATAAGTATCTACCCCTTGGGTGGGTGGGTGGGTTGTTGGGTGAATGGGGTTGAAAAACTGAATTTTGACTATCAGACAATTCCTTAGTGGGAATTCCGAGGATGCCATTATGTGCGCCATACTGTAAACCCCCACAATCCATGTCTAAGTTTTTCAAAAAGGGGGTATATCGCTTTAAATGGGGGGGGGGGGGGGGGGGGGGGGGGGGGGGGGGGGTCAGCCCCCCTCAGGTTTTTTAGGGATAGGTGTCCCCCCTTTTTTTTACATACTCCCGTCATAGGGCTTTGTGAAACCTCAAGCTTGCTTGCTGTTACGCCCATACTGTTGGCTCAGGCATCGCGCATCCCAAATTTCCTATCACATGGGAGCATGCTCTGGCCAGAAAACTGGGTGACACGCTGGACAGATCCAGCCAGCTCATCCGGGGGAAGGCGAAAGGGGCAGGGGGGAGTTGAGGCCACGTACCCCATGGCATGAAATAACCTCGTCACAGGGCTTGAAACCTCGAGCTCACTTGCTGTTACGCCCCAACTCGCCACTTACTTCACTGCCAGCTCTTGCTGAAACACCTAACCCTGCAGCTTCCCCGTCACAGCACTCGCTTCTCCTCCTCCTGCGCTGTTTCTCTTCCTCGCTCGCTGAGTGCATTTCCATCGCATGCTCCCCAGCATCATGCTCCTCGCCAAATCTTTCAATCTACACAAGCATGGACCAGCACTGGGAGCTTCGAATCAGCGACAGGCACATGTTAAAGACCAGTATTGGCCAAACCTCAGTCGCTTCTGAGCGCTCACTCTGAAGCTATTCCTCCACAACTATTACAACTGCTGCTGTTGAATTGAATGCTTGACGCACTTATGGCAGCTATTGCTTTGCACTGGGCGGGAATGCGTGCCCATCTACTCGCTTCCGGCATCAATGCCTGACAGTTTCGCGCTGTTTGCAGATTTCCCCCGGAGCTCTGACTGACAGCTGACCCCTGCTTTTTCCCCCTACTCTTTGATTCCAGCGCGGGCATAGCTGACAGCTAATGGGCATCGCATTTATTCCTGCACACATCTGTCTGCTTTGTAGGAACCGAGCGAGTATTGTGTTAATGAGTCGGTGGGGTGGGAAGGGTTCAGCCGCGAGATGCTGCGCCCAATATGCTAACTGGATGCTATTTCCCCTTGCCCTCTCACTTCGGGAAAACCTGTAAGATCGCTCCATCTGTGCCCTTGCAACTGGAACGCTTGGCGGGTGAGTGGTGGATACTGTGTCACACAGGATAAATAAATCAATCAATGGTACGCCTTAGTACGAGGCGTGAGGTTGCAGGGGCCAGCCTGTTTGCTTGCACTGGGGCCAACCACGAATCACGCAATTATAGATAACCGGACAACAAACCCAGAAGCCATCGTGTTTAATACCCCACCCCCAGGCCCCACCCCCGGGGCCGACCTCCACGGGACCCGCCAGGACCCCCTACCATTTCTATCGTTTTTCTTCCTGCAAAACTGTAATCGTGCAGAATCGTTCAAAACGATTATTAATGTTTTTTTTTTTCCCCCACCCCCCCCTAATCCTCACGGAACCATTATTTTTCAACCCGAACATCAATACTGAAAAATCAGGTTATAGTGTTAATTCCTGGAAAAACATTGCATATGCTGGCCTCACTATGGTCCAACATATTTGGGACACCAACACGCAATCCTTTATTACCACCCCAGATTGGATACGTCACCTTCCTCACTTGAAATTCAGAGAAAATAAACGTACGCTTCTTATCTCTGCTATCCGTAATAACACCCTCATGAATCATGCTTTAGGTTCCACTAACCATCATAATTACACCAGCACAGATATTTTCGACTCCTGGCTTGAATCTTGGGGCTGGGAAAACATCGATTCGCTAGATACCATCTCTACATCCAAGCTCTATCAAGGCACCTTCCCCCATCACCCCCCTAGATTTATCCATCAATGGAATGATATTCTTCTGGATGAACATAGACAACTCACTGACAATTGGTTTAAATTTATCTGGAAACTTTCTATCCCTCGTAAAAGGAAAGGCATGCTTTATTCCTTACTCAACAACTCTCTACCCACTATTTGCCAAGTAACACACTCAACAAATCACCTTTTCCCTACTTGCTCACAGTCCACTGACACTATCCCACACATCCTAGTTGAATGCCCGTATGCCCAATCCCTCTGGGAATGGGCTCAGTTTACACCGGTTGGAAACCCAACGCTAGATTCTCTAATTTCACTTTCCAATTATGGATCCATAAACTCCTGTCCAAATCTGACACCCTTGAATGGATCTTTTGGTCCATTCCAGTCTTCAAAACTCTTTGGCTTGCCCGCTGTTCCAAACTTTATTCTGATACGACATCTTCTTTCAATGAATTATGCTCTCGATGTATATCCCAATGGCTCTCATCAGCCTTGATTATGGCCAAAGAATATGGCCCAGAAATGTTTGCCCCCAATATCATGATTCACCCTTCATCCCTCTCCATCACCTGGAATGGCCCTTCCTTTAATCAACCTCTTTCTTTCCCCTTCTCAGGCCAATCTTCATCCCTCTAAGCAAGTTTTTTACAGCTTTATAGCAATGCTTTCTTTAGTTTCTTTGGTACCCAGTAATCCTCGATAACACTACCCTATCAGGGGGTAGTTTTGTCGTCATACTGCTGAGTACCATCCCCTTGTACCTCTATCCTGGTTGCCTCGACAACACTGCTCTATCGGGCAGCTCGCCGATGTACTGCCAAGTACCACCTGAGAGTCCGGGTCTTTTAAGGTACCTAGGCGGCCCTCGACTCCACTGCTCTATTGGGCAGCTTGTCGATGTACTGCCAGTACCACCTTGTTGGTCGCCCCCCTTAGGGGGACAGACCTTTGCGATACTAACGCGAAATCGTGTTGTTCGTGCTGTTGGTCGGCCCTTGGTCGGCCCCCTTAGGGGGACAGACCTATGCCATACTTACGCGAAATCGTGCTGTTTTTTCACATCTTCACATCTTCACATCTTCAATTCTTCACATCTTCACATCACATATCCCAAGATCGCCGGTCAAATCAGCCGGTTAATCAGACTGTCCTGAAATCTAAGCGACCCGTTTTCGATTCCCGACGGGGGCGGATTACCTCGGAGGGCACTTTTTAGCGTACGTATCTCAGGGTTGCGGACTGTGGACTCGGCGTTTTCATTTGTCGTTTCCCTACTGTCTTGTGGAGTCAATCTAGGGACCTGGAGCATGTCTACGATTTCCCCTTGAAGAATTCGCTTCTACGTGACTCTCGTAGCTCATTACATCTGCGCATTGTGCTCGACAAGGAAATCTGCTCTTCCGCACTAGTTCCTGCAGGTTGCGATGTAGAAACTGTAGCCTTGGGAGTTGCTGCACCTGCCTCCATGGAAGTTCGGGAAGTCAGTGAGCTAATAAGTTCATTAGTCTTACAGGGCACCAAGTTTAATAATAATGCCATGCCATGCTACATTGATTCTTGACCCCCCCAATATTAAATTGAACTGATAAGTAAGCAACTGCTTCTGCATCCATCACCAAGGAGGCTGCAACTTATTCAATTATATTCATGTGTCTGCCATGATGGTCAAAGATTTCTGCGAGGCTACTAAGATGGCTGTGAATATAAAGAAAACTGAGATTGTCATTTTCAACAAGCAATTCTGCGATGAGGCCCGCATGGATCCTGATTACAAATTTGTCTATGATGGAGCACAACTTTCTACAAAGTTATCTTTTATCTACTTGGGATCCCTCTTTGTGGATGGTGACTCAAGCAATCGTGCAAAAGCTGCTTTTTCTAGGATGCTCACTAAGGCCCAAAAGGCACACCACATGCTCCGTAGGCGATGCCATACTATGGAGATATACAATATTGATATTCTCACCCACCTATTTGATTCTCTTGTACAACCTATCCTGAATTTTGGCTATGAGGTGTGGGCTCCTTCTATTCTGAACAACACACTTATCTCAAATGACCATGCTTGTGAGAAATGGCATAGAGGTATACTTAAACAAATGTTGGGTGTTTGCCAATCTACTGCATCTAATATTATCATGGAAGAGCTGGGTAGAACCCCGTTGTGTTTTGCTTGGCTTAAACAAGCTTTGCGCTTCTGGAACAAGACCATACATAAAGAACCTGAGGATCTCATTAGAATGGCTCTTGAGGAATCTTTTGACTCCAACACTGGCTGGGTTCATGACTTACGTTGTGCTCTCCACAAGCTAGGATCCAGTAAAAACATCAACATTTTGGAGGCTGTCGATGTCGAAGGTATTATGTCTGAAGTTTTTGAGTCATGGAGGTTTAAGTACCCAAGTGACACCAATGCAGTTAGAGACATCCCTGATGAGAGAAGGGTTGGCTTTAAACGCCTCCGATACCAAAAATGGTTCGCAGCCAACAGCAATGAAGAGAATGGCTTGATTCCCTTTACATCCGCCTTACATAAGCAGGATCAGATTCGTTCTATAGCACAGTTTAGAATGGGTTCCCATTGGCTGAACACAGAAAGAATGAGGGTGGTGGATAGAGCACACATCCCTCGCTCAATGAGACACTGTCAAATGTGTGGGTTCCAAAAACCTGAGGATGAAATGCATATGTTTGAGTGCCCTTTTTATAATGATATTCGCCTTGGCTACCAGAAGCTGTTTACAGATATTTATAGGCATGTCCATGAGGATACCGACTTAACCGTATGGAATGTGGAATTCTGCGATTCCACATTTAGAACCTTTATGAATGGAAATGGCACTAAGTCTTTTTGGAGCAACCTAGCCGACTATCTTTCTACTTGTAGAAGAGCAAGACAGGAAGCCCTGGACTGCTTAGTGGCACCGTAATTTATTATCCCTTTTTTTCTTCTTGTGACTTCTCATTTGTTAGCTTCTTACCTCCGCCACTGTAAGTGGTTGAGATCTGGGTCCTGCTCTAGGGGGTTTAATACCTACGCCACCAAAACGGTGGTTGGGAGTTTGGTTTGTTTGTCCTCCACACACCCCTGATGTAATGGGGTTTTTTGCTTTGTGGGTGCTTTTTCTTTTTGTTTAAAGCACAGAGTCTCATACACCCTCGCGGTGTCAAGTAGACTTTAACATGTAACGTAATGTAATGTAATGTAATGTAATGTAATGTAATGTAATGTAATGTAATGTAACGTAATGTAATGTAATGTAATGTAATGTAATGTAAGGTAATGTAATGTAATGTAATGTAATGTAATGTAAAGTGGCCAAGGCATACAGAGGAGATAATGCTGACGAGGCACAACATCTCATGCTTCAACTTAGTGCAATAGCTCTTAAGCGCGTTGATGACATGGAGGCTCGACAGATTGCCAACATTCTGTGGGCAGTGGGTAAGGTGGGTGTAACGGTACAGAACCCTTCACGGGTACTCTGGCCCTCCAGCAAGGCATACGGGTACACCGTACCCGTAAGCCACGTGACGAACGCACATGATACAGTACCATACCCATGTACTGCCTCATCGCTCTCAACGCGCACGTTGAACACATAGACACGAGCAACTCGGGACGAACCCTTCTACTACTCCCACGAAGACGTTCAACCCAAGCTACTCTACATCCCCTACCTATGTAACCCCCCTACCTGTTCTGCTAGCCTACGCATACCAACATACACGTAAACATACATCACGTAGCCCGTTACTCTAGCCTAACCCCTCAAGCTGCTGTAGGCATCTTGTGTAACAGCTCAGGATGCTCCCAGCAGCTTGAGGGGTTAATCTAGTGTAACGTGCTACGTGATGTATGTTTACGTGTATGTTGATATGAGTGAACTAGCAGAACAGGTGGAGTGTTACCTAGGTATGGGATGTCGAGTAGCTTGGAAAGAACGTCTTCGTGGTAGGAGTAGAAGGGTTCATTCCGAGTAGCTCGTGTCTATGTACGCAACGTGTGCGTTGTGAGAGATGAGGCAGTACATGGGTATGGTACTGTATCATGTGCGTTCGTCACGTGGCTTACGGGTACGGTGTACCCGTATGCCTTGCTGGACGGCCAGAGTACCCGTGAAGGGTTCTGTACCGTTACACTCCCCCCCCTCCAGAAGAGATGCGGACCCCGCATCTGATCGTAATAAAGGTGGGATGTGAATACCAGTCGTAGTCGTATGTGCCGTGCTCAAAATATACTTGATGAATCAAGTTGGTTTCGGAGAGAACCATTTAACATCCCTTTTGAGTACTCCGGGAAAGATAGCTTTATGAATAAAGCAATCTGACCGCCGTGTCGTATGCGTTGAGTGCGATGGGTTGGCGATGGGCCCGTTTTTTTGACGTACGTCGGGACATAACGGGCGTAACACGTGATTTCCATGCATCGACGATGTGAGGGGCACTTTCCTTGACCGCCTTGGCGAGTTCCCAAGTGTCTTGCTCAATACCGAAGTCTTGCCATCGGACCAAGTATTCGAGACGTCGTTTGCTGGATGTGCCTATGACACGCGACTTCTCGCGCATGATGCATTGGATATTCCAAATTGGAGCGCCGTCGGAGTCGAACTCAAGCTGTTGTCCAACATGGACAACGCCATCGGAGCGCCAATGCTTGATCAAACCCACGTGAAACACGGGGTGGATGCGCATCATCTTGGGCAAAGCCAAGCGGCACGCCGTGACTTGCCGGACGACTCCGGTGACCTCGTCGCGTGGACCAATGCATTCCGTAATCGTATAGGGGCCAACAAAACGAGGCGTAAATTTTGGTTTACCCGTTGCCTTGAACTTCATATTGTGGGTGGACAAGAGAACTTTATCACCGAGGTTGAAGAAAACCTCCGTTCGTCGTTTATCGTAATGGGCTTTCTGCCGATCCTGAGCGGCTTGCATGCATGCCTTGCATTGATCTTGTCGTTCAATGTGATCGGCCCACCAATTGTTGGCAGCCGGACATTTCGATTCGACCTCTGCCTTGAGCGGCGTCCTGGGTTGTAACCAAGGTACGCCCGAAAGGGGGTGTTTTGAATGGACTCTTGGTAGGAATTGTTGATTGCAAATTCCACAAGCGCCAAGGACTTATCCCAATCGTCGTGGTACGGCCCCACGTAGTGGCGAATCATGTCCTCGATGACTCGGTTCATGCGTTCCGTCTGATCGTCAGTTTGAGGATGAAACGCAGTCGAAAACGCTTGTCGCGTGCCCATCAATCGATGGAGAGCCACGCCGAAATGGCCTGTGAATCGCGCATCGCAATCACTGAGGAGTTTCTTCGGGATACCATGATATCGGATGACACGATTTAGGTATAGGGAAGCGAATTCCTCTGCGTTTATCGTAGTATGACAAGGTTCGACATGAACCATCTTTGACAGTTTGTCGACAAACACCGCGATGGCATCATGGCCAGACGATGTTGGCGGAAGCGCCGTAATAAGGTCCGTAGAGACGCACTCCCAGAATTTCTCAGGAATTTCCACGGGAACCATGGTACCGTTAGGCTTTGCGTTTCCGGGCTTGTTCGTTTGGCACTTATGGCATTGTTGGACGAAGGCAGCTGCTGTGACTTTGGCCCAAGTAAAAGTGCGGGTGACCAGCTCCAATGTCTTGGTGCGACCGCAATGGCCCATGTAAACTGGGTCGTGAGCTTCGCGGATAATATCCAGGCGAAGTGCCGCGTCGAGGGGGACACAAAAATTCGCGCCCGTACTTGTTCTTCTTGAACCAGTAACCGTTTCTGGAAAACTTATCGCGGAGGCGCTTGCAGCCCGGCGTGAAGTTTGAGTCCGTTTTGTATCCAGCCCAAAATTCGATCCATGATGGACGAAGAGGACTGAGGTAGTCGACGCAGCGGGCATATGCCGTCTGCGTTGTCGCGTTTCCTTGACCGGAACCGAAGGTTCGGGGAGGACCGTCGGTGGGCGGGGTAGGATATCAAAGACTGCGGGACCGACCGCAATAGGACGTTGCTTTTTCGATCAAGGCCTGCATTCGCTGACCAAGAGAGAGAAGACCAACAGCTGGTGCGCAACCGCGACGTCGGCGGGGGCAGAGAGGTTGGGGTTGCGACTGACCGGGTCTGCCATATTATTGCGACCCGCGCGATACTCCCAAGTATAGCTAAAGGGCGCAAGGTCTTCCTGCCATCGGCCCATGCGTCGTGAAAGGACCGCCTTGGTGTCAAAATATGTGAGCGGATTGTGGTCAGTGACCAATGTCATGTGGGAACCTTCGAGGTAGCATCGCTATCGGTCAACGCGTGGACGATCGCCAGCATTTCTCGTTCCGTCGTTGTATAATTCAGCTCCGCTGGGATATACTTATTGCTGGCGAAGGCGATGGGGTGTTTATCTTGTAAGAGCACCATGCCCGTACCAAGCAAAGATGCGTCGGTAATGACTTCGAAAGGTTTGCTGAAATCCGGCAGTGCGAGGACTGGAGCGGATAGCAAAGCTTCTTTGAGGCCTTCGAATGAGACGAGATGTTCCTGTTTGAACAAGGTGCCTAGTTCACCCTTGATGTTAGACAAGGTTTGAAGAGGGGCAGCGAGAGACGAATAGCCTTGGATAAAATTTGCGAAAATAATTGCACAAACCGAGGAATGAGCCGATCTCTTTCGCTGTTTTTGGAGTAGGCTAGTCACGGACTGTGCTAACCTTTTTTGGATCAACTTTAATTCCGTCTCGTCCAATGTAATGACCCAGGAATTTGACTTCTGTTTTGTTGAAGGAACATTTGGAGAGTTTCGCGTAGAATTCGTTGTCCTGGAGGACCTGGAGGACCGTGGCCAAGTTGGCCAAGTGCTCCGCCGGAGTGCGTCCGTAAACCAAGATATTGTCTAAGTAGACCACGACAAACTTGTGCAAGTAGGGCGCGAATATTTGGTTCATGACCGCTTGGAACGTGGCCGGCGCGTTCGCCAAACCCATCCCAAGGACTTTAAATTCATACTGACCCATCGGGGTAGTGAACGCAGTCTTCGGCGTGTCCTCGTCCGAACTTCGTATTTGGTAATAACCAGACGTGAGGTCTAGGGAACTGAACAAAGTAGCTCCACCTAGACGATCAATGGTCTCGTCAATGCGGGGAAGGGGATACCTATTTTTAATCGTGATGTTGTTGAGTGCTCGCTAATCGCAAACAACACGGTATCCACCTGGTTTCGCTATGATCATAATCGGCGCACCGTACGGGGACGAGCTCGGGCGGGGCGATGAATCCTTGCTGCAAAAGGTCGGAGACGTATTCATCACATAGCAGGGTCTCGGCTGGACTCATGCGACGATTCCTGCGATATGGCGCGTAAGCATTGTCTTGCGTTTTGATGACGTGAGGTATAACTATATGGTTAGGAGTCCCCATAGGCAAATTGTTGAAGACTTTGCGATACTTCCAAAGGAGGGCGCGCAGATCGCTGGCCGAGATGAGCGTTTTATCGTTGTGGTCAAGGATGTTATCGCGGATCCAATTTTCGAAATCCATGCTAGTCACTGGCGGACCAGGTAACGGTCCGTCGGACGGCAATAATTTCGTGAGCAATTTCGCTCTTTCATCGGCAGCGACATTTGACGCCGGTAACCCCGCCCGCGATTCGCGGACGTTGACCATGACGTGGTTAGCGCCAGCCTTCAAAAGCTTTGCTGCTTTGCGACCCGTAATGACCGGGTCATCAGTTGACTTGCCCGATAGCGCCATGGTGAAGAAGGAATGAGCTGTTCCGTCCCGCTGCCTGTTAATAGGGGTTATACAGCAGCCGTACCGTTAGAGCGACATGGTCATGCGATCGTAATCGAGGACGGCCCTTTCGTCGCGCATCCAGTCGGAGTCGTGGATTAAATCTAATCCTCCAAGAAGTTTGTCGACGACATGGACAAACGCTTTGCCAACATATCGTTGTATGTGGATAGGGAGCGTGGCCGTCCCACGGATTTTGATAATCCCGTCGTTAGCGCAAGTGAATCCGTCGCGTTCGTTTTCCCAAGGGTAGATGTGCAAACCGAGATCATCAGCCGTTTGCCTTTCCATAAGGCAACCTGTCGCGCCCGAATCCGCCAATGTCAGCAATTGTTTCGCGCCAGATCAGGCGTTAAAAAGCATATTGGGGCTGTCGCGGACGGAGTTGACTTCGTATACCCGATTGGCTCGCGTAGTGAGCACGGGGAAAGTGTTTGTATGTCGTTGTGCGTGATTGCGACGGATGCACTTGGTTGACCGTCTGGCAGCGATTTGTTTTTTCGCGAACTTTGGGATCCAATGCCTCCGACCACCCGTTTTGTAATCGACGGGTTTCAACCGGACTGGGGATGCCCTCCTCAGGTGCGGGGCCAAAGTATACTGCCTTGGTCGCGTCGTTGAGAGCGTGATCAGCACCTTGCAAGCTAAGGACCTGCGACCCTGGCGATCTACTTTGCTTGCAGGTCTGCGATCTGCTGCGTACGACGGGGTCCTCTCTACCTTCCCGGCCTGTTTAGCTCCCCGAAGGGGCCGGCTAGAATGCGACTACTCGAGCGCATCAAAGGGCTACTCGTGGCGTGCGTCCAACTTTAGGCTTTTTGTCGGACGAGAATCCGGTATTGTCGGTCTCGTCTATAGATCGTAACGCCAGCGAAGCATAAATGGGCATGTCGGAAGAAGGGTACCTAGTGTCTGCCGATCTCTGGGATCGATTCATTGACCTGTGTACGTGTAGCCCCCGCTCTGTTGTCCGTCGTTGCTGCTGCGTGTGTCGGGACATGTCCAGCTGCAGATAAAAATGGAAAGACAACTATGTCCAGATGTATGCACACACAATTAAGCGTGATCCAGACGTTAACCGATTACTTGACAATGCACTCCATAGCTCATCTATGGAAGATTCAGAGAAGGGGATTGCTAATGCTATTGAACTAGCCATAAGCAAATGCACACCATGTCACAAACCTGTAGCTAAGCGTAAGCACGGGCCCGTGAACGCATGGTATGATGATGAATGCAATCGTGCTAGACAGGCAGCAAGCCAAGCAGAACATCAACATGGCTCTAGCTCTGACTTGGCTGGTTCTATGCACAAGGAGTACAAGAGGATTCTCAGAAGAAAGAAGAGGAAGTGGCTAGAAACACGCATGGAGAACCTTCATACGAATCTTCGGCATAATCCGAAAAGTTTTTGGAAAGACGTGCGTGAGCCTAACAAGGCCACTACGGCAGATATCACAATTCATGATTGGACTGATTATTTTGCAGACCTCTTTGATGTGCAAGTAGGTATTGATCCAAGTCTGGATGCTAGGGACTTTGTCCCTCAAGCTGATGGACCTCAGATAGAGGCCGCACCAACATGGTTATGTCAAGACTTTACCACCCAGGAGGTGTTTTCTGTTCTCCAATCCCTACGGTAAACTCCTCCCCCGGGGTAGATGGTATCCCTGCAGAATGGTACAGATTTGCTTCCCATGAGGCCAACTCCCGATTTGTACAAGCTATGACTAACCTGTTTAATCTCATCTGGAAGACTTCTTACCCTAGCCAATGGGCTGCAGCTGCCTTGGTACCCGTACCCAAATCCAAAGGCAGTGTGTATGACAAGGACAACTATCGAGGTCTTGCGGTGAGCAACTCCATAGGAAAGATCTTCTCCCTTTGCATGCTACGTAGACTAGATGATTGGTCAGAAGAATTCAACCTCAGAGCCGCTGGCCAATATGGATTTAGAAGTGGTAGGGGTACTGCAGATGCATCATTCATTCTTAACCATATTGTAGATAAATATAGAGAAAAGAAAAAACCACTCTTTGTGGCTTTTGTTGATTTCAAGAAGGCTTATGATTGGGTCAACAGAGACTTGCTATGGGATTGCTTAGCAAGGCTAGGAGTCAAGGACCCCTATCTCAGTATTCTGAAGTCCATGTATAATCATGTTGTTTTCCAAGTTCGCCTACATGGGGACATTGGATCCTCCTTTCCATCCCTTGTAGGAGTTAAACAAGGAGACCCCCTATCCCCACTCCTATTCGGTCTGTTCATTGATAGAATTGAATCGTTCCTCCAATCCAAGCTCCCAAATGTAGGGGCTGAGCTTAGGGGAAAGATTCTGCAACTGTTACTTTATGCTGATGACCTAGCTATAATGGCAGAATCCCCGGCAGATATGCAAGCGATGCTTGACTGCCTGAGAGATTTCTGCGAGGCTACTAAGATGGCTGTGAATATAAAGAAAACTGAGATTGTCGTTTTCAACAAACAATTCTGTGATGAGGCCCGCATGGATCCTGATTACAAATTTGTCTATGATGGAGCACAACTTTCTACAAAGTTATCTTTTATCTACTTGGGATCCCTCTTTGTGGATGGTGACTCAAGCAATCGTGCAAAAGCTGCTTTTTCTAGGATGCTCACTAAGGCCCAAAAGGCACACCACATGCTTCGTAGGCGATGCCATACTATGGAGATATACAATATTGATATTCTCACCCACCTGTTTGATTCTCTTGTACAACCTATCCTGAATTTTGGCTGTGAGGTGTGGGCTCCTTCTATTCTGAACAACACACTTATCTCAAATGACCATGCTTGTGAGAAATGGCATAGAGGTATACTTAAACAAATGTTGGGTGTTTGCCAATCTACTACATCTAATATTATCATGGAAGAGCTGGGTAGAACCCCGTTGTGTTTTGCTTGGCTTAAACAAGCTTTGCGCTTCTGGAACAAGACCATACATAAAGAACCTGAGGATCTCATTAGAATGGCTCTTGAGGAATCTTTTGACTCCAACACTGGCTGGGTTCATGACTTGCGTTGTGCTCTCCACAAGCTAGGATCCAGTAAAAACATCAACATTTTGGAGGCTGTCGATGTCGAAGGTATTATGTCTGAAGTTTTTGAGTCATGGAGGTTTAAGTACCCAAGTGACACCAATGCAGTTAGAGACATCCCTGATGAGAGAAGGGTTGGCTTTAAACGCCTCCGATACCAAAAATGGTTCGCAGCCAACAGCAATGATGAGAATGGCTTGATTCCTTTTACATCCGCCTTACATAAGCAGGATCAGATTCGTTCTATAGCACAGTTTAGAATGGGTTCCCATTGGCTGAACACAGAAAGAATGAGGGTGGTGGATAGAGCACACATCCCTCGCTCAATGAGACACTGTCAAATGTGTGGGTTCCAAAAAACTGAGGATGAAATGCATATGTTTGAGTGCCCTTTTTATAATGATATTCGCCTCCGCTACCAGAATCTGTTTACAGATATTTATAGGCATGTCCATGAGGATACCGACTTAACCGTATGGAATGTGGAATTCTGCGATTCCACATTCAGAACCTTTATGAATGGAAATGGCACTAAGTCTTTTTGGAGCAACCTAGCCGACTATCTTTCTACTTGTAGAAGAGCAAGACAGGAAGCCCTGGACTGCTTAGTGGCACCGTAATTTATTATCCCTTTTTTTTCTTCTTGAGACTTCTCATTTGTTAGCTTCTTACCTCCGCCACTGTAAGTGGTTGAGATCTGGGTCCTGCTCTAAGGGGTTTAATACCTACGCCACCAAAACGGTGGTTGGGAGTTTGGTTTGTTTGTCCTCGACACACCCCTGATGTAATGGGGTTTTTTGCTTTGTGGGTGCTTTTTCTTTTTGTTTAAAGCACAGAGTCTCATACACCCTCGCGGTGTCAAGTAGACTTTAACATGTAATGTAATGTAATGTAATGTAATGTAATGTAATGTATAGCGGAATACGTCGACCATCGAATCGAACAATGCACCCATTTTCCGACCGCAAATATTTTGGTCGGAGGTCAGCAATAAGTCCCGTGCGAAATATTATATCGCTCGCGGACAGTGAGGTCTGGCACTTTGCGGGACTGATGGGAATATGTCTGCAGGGACCCCGTGCCTCGTTGGACTGAAATGTCGTGTAGTCTGGGGAGAAGGACCTGTCGTGTAATCGTATTGGCATCCACAGGTTGTTCGACCTCATCAGCCTGTGTTTCATCCCTAACATAGGGCCGGCCGGCATGCGACTACTCAAGCGCATCAATGGGCTACTCGTTTGTATGAGCGCTATTACTTTAGCGCCCTTGATGGAGCACCGATCAGAATTTCTGTCGAGCCACTCCATGGATCAGCTATGAAAAAAGAATCAGAGGGGGCGCCCAATGCGCCAATAAATGTATCTCGACTGCACTGGTGGACCCCGTCGCAGCCGTAGAGCATTTGTTTCGTAATACCCGTCAAGTATTGCTCTGGTGCTTCGTCGTGCCTCGTCCGACTGCTTATAATGGGGAACGTTACCGGTTCCAACCACGTGTCGGCCTTCTGTATAGGGAAGACCTTGGTATGAACGTGTCGCTCTGACCCGTGCCAAATATTTTATATTTATCGGACACCGTAGGGCTCGGTTTATCGTTGAAGAGGGTTGGATGATTGCGGTAAAACAAGTGCAGTGAGATCGAGAATAGCTTTATTGATCCTTGAATGTAGTCGGGTGGAAACAACGGCGTTCGGTACCTCCGTCCACCACTGGGGATGTGCTCCTTAGGATCGGGGCCGAAGTAGACTGCCTTCGTTACGTCGATCGCACCTTACAAGCTGAGGACCTGCGACCCTGGCGATCCACTCTGCTTGAAGGACTGCGGTCGTTGCGAACCGCTACGTCGTCTACCCCCTCGGCCTGTGTTCTGTCACCCGAAAGGGCCAGCCGGGGTACTACTACCGTTGGCCGAAAGCATGGGCAATTGCCGGATGAGAGTTCAACTCTCCGACATCCTTCAGCTTGGGGCTCTGTGTCGACTAGAGTTGAACTCTTCAACAGCGTCGATGGTTCATGCCCGGCGAAGAGAAAGAATCGAAGTCGGAGGGGGGGTAACATGATTTTTGATTATTCCTGCCCTTTCTCTTGACTGTCGCTTTGGTCTGTGAAGGCATTGCCCTTTTGCTACGGCGTTCTGTCTCGCCTCGCCCCACTGCAGGTAGTGGAACTAATATTCCATCGTGTCAGACAACGTTCCCGTTTCTAGCGGGCGTAAGAGCACGGAGAGCGTCGGACAAGCCCATGCAAAGACATTCAGTCGCTTGAGGGTCGTCAGGTCGGGGACCTTGCGAAAATCCGGCTTGATTTAATGGAAGTAATCCTGCAGGGAGCGAGAGTGCTGGCGCATGCCACATCTGTGTAGTCGGGTAAGAGCGACGTGCGTTTCCGAAAATATTTCCGAAATATGTCATTACGAAATATGTCGAACACGTGGGATGGTACACGTGGGGATAATTCTGATATATGTCGAGCGTTAATAGCGTCTCGACCCACGTCACGAAACGATCCTACCCCAATCGTGTTGCTCGAGGCCAACGATTCGTCCAAGGGGATGCGTAGAGGACCGCTAAATTCAGCTGAGAAATAGGGTATTATGCGAACCGGACTTCGAGGACAGCGTCTCACGCCATGACCCATCGCCGCAGATTTTGCGCGTGTGCCCTTGTCCACCCTATTCTCGTCAAGGAGTCACAACTCTGTGTGAATTCGGAGATCCGCTTTGCGAATCCTGAAACGTGTCGTCGGTCCTCTGTAGCGTGGGGAGGTGGTCGGTCAGGAGTATCCGTGCGTGGCGGGGTATTTAACCCACGCGGTCGGACGTGATCATAATGGATGTCTGCCGCAGGTGACTGCATCGGCACAACAGTCGGTTCCTCTGTCGTATGATATGGCGTGCCATCGGGTCGCGAAATGCTGAGGAGCATTTGCGTGGAATTGCGCGGCTAAGGCGGGCCATGACCTGGCAAAATTGCGCGGCTATGGCGGGCCATGACCTGGCGCGGCTAGACTTGGCGCTGCTAGACCTGGCTGGCCTGGCGCGGCCTGGCGCGGCTAGACCTGGCGCGGCTAGACCTGGCGCAGCTAGACCTGGCGCGGCTAGACCTGGCGCGGCTAGACCTGGCGCGGCTAGACCTGGCGCGGCTAGACCTGGCTGACCTGGCGCGGCTAGACCTGGCGCGGCTAGAAATTGCGCGGCTACGGCGGGCCATGACCTGGCAAAATCTGTCAAGTGGATGAAACTGTCGCTCGGAATCTGGCCAGGTCGTCGGACACGCGTCGGACACTTCTGAGTGCTGTGCCCGATTGGGCGACACGTGTAGCAACTTGTGCTGAGGTTGTCGGAAAAGGGCACGCGGCCCGCCGGCAGAGTCAATCGGGCTGTATTAGCCCGTCGCTCGTTGAGAAATCATTCTCATACGTCGGAGGCTCCCTGGTCCTGTCGGGGCCGAAAGCCATACTCAGGCCCGAAGGTCCTGGCGTCAGCTTTAAGTAGGGTCTGTGGCCGACGAGATTTGAGCGACATTTGAGCGACGTTATAGAGACATTTGAGCGACGACATGCCTCCCTCAAATTGGGGGGATGCGTGGGCTGCGTCGTCGGCATCGGCGTCGGGTGTGGCTGTTGGCGCACCCGAGGATGCAGCCAGACCGGCCAAGCTCGCGACCAGAGGTCGCAGCGTGCCGACGGAAACGGAAGGCCGCTCTCCGATGGAGGCAGAACCATCCTGCCTCGTCGTCGGGAGCTCAGTGTCAGGGTCGGTGTCTGACGACGCGATTCCCTCGGGATTGCGACGTCGTAGGCGACACGCGACAGCGACAGCGACGTCGGAGGCTGCACAGCAGCGGCGTCGGAGGGGCAACGCCAGCGCCAGCGGCGTCGGGGGGCAACGCCAGCGCCAGCGCCAGCGCCAGCGCCCAGAGGTGGGATCGCGATCGGCGCACCCGAGGGTGCCGCCAGACCCGTGAAGCCCGCAACCAGAGGTTGCAGCGTGCCCACTGAAACAGAGGGCCGCGCGTCGACAGAGGCGGGCGGAATCAGAGGGCGTCGTGGTCGACAGAGGCGGGCGGAATCAGAGGGCCGCGCGTCGACAGAGGCGGGCTCGTCCTGCGTCGCATTGAACTCCGTGTCGGACGACGCAATCCTTTCAGGATTGGTGTCGACCACTGACGTCGTAGGCTGCTCAGCAGCGGCGTCGGTGCCCGGGGTTGCAATTCTGTGGGAGGCCATTCTACACAGGCAACAGCACAAGTCAGTAGGCTGGACAGGGATGAGTGGTGGGCTAGAGAGGGGGAATTACTCGCAACTCTTAAGAAAGCCCCAAATATCACCTGCCACAGGGACTAGTAATTTTTGCGAGCGTAACGAGCTGATAATGCCTCAAGCGTAACTGTGAATGACGCGTTCGTACAGAATACGATGAGGGAGATTAGCACTGCGAAGGCACGGACCACAGGGCAAGCAAGGAAGTACACCGACGAATCGAATTGCGCGACAGGATGAGCAAGATAGCAGGTGGACAGCACCAATAGAAGATGCAGCAAGCAAGGAGAGCCACAGGACAGACTCGTGAAGTACCCTATTTAAAGCAAGTACGGCTGAGGTGGCCAATGGAGCCGATGCTGCGCTATTGATCCAGCCGCGAGTATACCACTCGTGAATAGAGCGTTAGACGCTATGACCAGAAGGCCAGGACGTGAATGTTAGAATCGAGAACGTAGGCCAAACAGGGCAGGCCAAACAGGGCAGGCTAGGAAAAGATGCCCATGCAAAACAGGTCGCAGGCGGCTTAGGTCGGGGCGAACCTGACAGGACAGAGCACTGCGAGAACAGAGCAGGCGCTACGTACTCGTAGCTACAGGTCAGGGCAGACAGCCCAAAGAAGAGCAGCAAATGCCAGAAAGCTGACAGGATGTCCTGGTGGGTGCGATTAATTCGAAGACAAATTCGTATGCGAGCGTATGTATGTGTATGCGTGCGTATGTGTATGCGTGAGGTCCCTGAGGAACGAAACCAGCTCCGCTACCAGTGTAACAGCTCAGGATGCTCCCAGCAGCTTGAGGGGTTAATCTAGTGTAACGTGCTACGTGATGTATGTTTACGTGTATGTTGATATGAGTGAACTAGCAGAACAGGTGGAGTGTTACCTAGGTATGGGATGTCGAGTAGCTTGGAAAGAACGTCTTCGTGGTAGGAGTAGAAGGGTTCATTCCGAGTAGCTCGTGTCTATGTACGCAACGTGTGCGTTGTGAGAGATGAGGCAGTACATGGGTATGGTACTGTATCATGTGCGTTCGTCACGTGGCTTACGGGTACGGTGTACCCGTATGCCTTGCTGGACGGCCAGAGTACCCGTGAAGGGTTCTGTACCGTTACATCTTGAGCTGTTACACTGGTCATGGAGCTGGTTTCGTTCCTAGGGACCTCAGGCATTCGCATACGCACACGTACGAAGTTTTTCCTTCTAATTAAACGCACCAGCCAGTACATCCTGGCGGCTTTTCCGGCATTTGCTACTCTTCGATTTGCTGTCTGCACTGTCCTGTAGTTACGCTTGCACTGAGCGCCTTTTCGGTTCTCGCGGTGCTCTATCCTGTCAGGTTCGACCCGCCCTGTGCTGTAATTGGCCTGTCTTGCATGGGCGTTCTCCCTAGCCTGCCCTGACCTTGCTTGGCCTACGTTCTCGATTCTCAACAACGCATCCTGGCCTTCTGGTCGTAGCTTCTAAGGCTACATTCGTGAGCTTTAACCTCGCGGTTTTTCCATATCGCAGCATCGGCTCTAGTTGACACCTGAGCCATCCCTGCTTTAATTAACGTACCTCACGAGTCTGTCCTGCTGCTCTCAGTGCTTGCTGCATCTATCATTGGTGCTGTACACCTTTTATCTTGCTCATCCTGTCGCGCAAATTCGACTCGCCGTTGTCGTTGCCCTTGCCTGTCCTGGTGTCCGGGCCATTGCTGTGCTAGTCTCCCTCATCGTATTCTGGACGAACTCGTCTATACAGTTACGTTTGAGGCATTTGCAGCTCGTTACGCTTGCAAAATTTGCTAGTCACTGGTACATCTGATTGTCTGGCTTGCTAGAGTTGCGAGTAATTTTCCTCCTATGTCGCCCACCTTTCATCTCCGTCCAGCCTACTTACTTGTGTCGTCGCCTGTGTAGAATGACTCCCCGCAAAGTTCCAACCCCGGGCTCCGACGCCGCTGCTGTCCAGCCGACGACGTCGGTTGTCAGCACCAATCCCGAGGGGATTGCGTCATCTGACACCGAGCCAGACAGTGAGCTCACTGGTTGCGGGCCTGGCCGGTCTTGATGCATCCTCGGGTGCGCCAACCGCCACCCCGACGCATGGCACTTCCAACGCCCCCCCACGCTGTCAGAGTTCGGTGACCAGTAGGTCAGCCTCACTGTCTGTGGCGTGTGAACACGTGGACACAGCATCAGGTCTTAGCCGTAACCTCATCTGTGAGAACCTTCCAGGGGCGCCTTAGCGGGGCCCCTTGCTTTAATGATTGCCTGAGTTAAACTATCTCTGTCCATCTCTCCACCTATTGGACCGAGTGGTGTCATTCTGCCAGGTCATGGTCCCTATCTACGCGTAACCACTGCGCATTTATTTCCGAGATGACACCACTCGGTCCTACAGTCAATCAGACTGTACTGACCGCTAGGACGGTTCAAAATTGGAGCTTTCAGCTTCGCAATGGACTACGCCTGCATGGCTTGAGTGCCGCAATGCGCGTCATCAAGCCCGCCGCAGGCGCTGACTGGACGAGTGGACAGAGGAGCTCGGGCCCCTCTCAACATCTGGGAGGACCTTCTGGATAATTTTCGATCAAGCTGGAGGACCATCAGCTCAATCTGGCGGACCGCCGGCACAGCCGTAGGGTTCGCCAGAGCCTGCACTAGAACTTCCTACAGCGTCTGGAACTGGAGATTCTGGAGGTGGCATGAAGCAGGGGGGTACGGACAGCACCACGACGGGTGCTGATCCCTCTACCCCCCCAACCGGGTTTCGCAGCGCCGGACATCGCCCCAGCTGGGGGCCGAGGTGGAGGCCGTCATGGCCCTGGTCGCGGCAGAAGTGGAGATTATTTTGCGTTAGGGGATACTCATGGCACGCACTTATGGGAAATGATAGGTTAATCCGCCGTGAATAAGGCTGGGCAACTCTAGCTGCCTGATCTGCATAGGGTCATTTAATCTCGTGATGTGGATTGGTATGAGGGAGCTGGTCCAGCTCCCATCCCTAGCATGACCCTTTCAACGGCAATTGTTTTTGCTTGACTGCCCCGAAACTGCTATCAACAGTCCGGGGCACGAGGTGTAGCTTTACCAACTCCAGACGGCTCACCGTTGGGGACCGCGGCAGGCACAGGGTTCCACATGCGTTTACGCGACCGTTCAGCGGTCGCGGCCGCGGACCGGAATCTGGGTCCTACCGCGTTCCCCAGGACTTTAGTGAGCCATGGAGGGGGGGTCTGATCTTTCAGTTAGTGTTCCTTTTTATGGACTTCCCGTGGACCTCAGGTCTTTTCACCTAGTGTGCGTCTTTTAGGAGATGGTGGTGGTAGTGGGGCTGATCCGAGTCGGAGTCGTCCAGTAAATTCCGGGGTTGCTCCCGAGCCTACTGGAGACTTGCATGATGTTACTCTGTTGGCTTCCCCTCGATTGTCCGATAGTCGCGCTTCGGACGAGAGGAGGATAGTCGAGGACACAGCCGAAGCGATTGAGATTTTGTCCCCCACGAGCACAGTTGCCCCTGGTTGGAGTGGGGCAATTGGTGTAGGGGAAGTTATCACCCCTTAGGGTTTTGGGGATAAGCCCGAGACAAGGGCTGGCAGTAAATTCCGGGGTTGCTCCCGAGCCTACTGCAGCTCTGCATGATGTGCCTCTTAGGGCTACCCTGCATGCTCTTGATTGTCGCACTTCAGAGTAGGATAGGGTAGTTGAGGACACGGCCGAAGTGTCCGAGATGTTATAACCCACGAGCACAGTTGCTCCCGGTTGGGGTGGGGCAACTGGTGTAGGAGTATGTGTGACTCCTGTAGGAGCTGGACAATCAGGAGGCCGAGACCCCGTAATCCCAGACTCCCCGGTTTGGAATATGGTAGCCTTGACTGCACCTATTCAGCCGATTTCGTCTCGTCAGAGATTCTTGAGCGTTGTACATGGCTTATGCTTTCACTAAAGCTCTAGAAGATGAGCAGTTTTGGTGTTTGAATGGGTTGCTGGGGATGGTAGATTGCTTATGTGGGGTGATACCCCCCACAGACGAGCGTCCTCCTAGATAGCTTTTTGTAGCTACTGTTCTGGGGTTCTATAGGTCTGCAGCTAGTCCCACAGTGGGAGCAGCTGTTCGTGTCAGGTCTAGATTCCTTGATCCGCTTTTGCTTGTCATTGCTTAGCTATTTATCGCCTTTGCAGGTTTTGCATTTGTGCTTTATTTGCCTGCCCGATTGCATTGAGTGGAATCTTTGGCTGTTACGCTCTATCCCACTCTGGATGAGCCGGTTTCCGCTTGACACCAGCTTTGGTTTCTGCCCTGCCCATCTGGGTATCTAGGCATTATTTGCTTTTCCAGCAGATTTGGACTTTACTTTGATACTTCTGTGGAATGTTTGTAGATGCTACGGGATCTGATTTCTGGTTACTGTTTTCTAGGATCTTGCATAGTATGATAAGTTGCTTGCTGCTAAGTATGAGAGGTGTTGGATGTACAAGTGATGGATGTACACGTGGACGTACATGTGTTGGATGTCCAGCTGCGCTTGGCATTTTTGGATCGCTTGGTATGGGTATAGTTCAGCTCAAGTGATATTGGGGGTGTTGCAGCTTGGAGGAGCTGGCTGGACTGGATGTGTGATGAATGTTATGCCACCTACTCCTGGACAGGGTGGAGCTTTCAGGCTGGAGGTGGAGCTGGCTGGATACATTGGACTGAAATGGCTAGGTTGATCTGGCTTCACTAGACTGTACTGCTAGTGTGACATGTGGGATTGTTTGGATTGGTTTGCGAGGCATGGTGCTCGAGCGTTCCTCCTAGCTCTTCCCTTTGGGTTTTATAGGCTGAACATTTAGGATTTTCCCTCCTAGTTTTTTCTGGACTCTTCGTGTTGTGTACTGTGTGCCTATGGCTGCCATGGCTATGACCAGCAGTCCTAGGTTTGCTTGTCCCTGCGTCGGAATTCGGTTAAGCCCTTCCGCAGGATAGCACTGCTATGTGAGCTCTTAATGGGATTTTCCTTTTCTGGTTTACCCTTAATTCACCCGTGTTGGTAAATCAGGTGGAGAAAGATTGGGTAACCCGTGTATTTGGAGGCTTATTAATACAGGCCTGGTTCAGATTAGTGTGTACAGTAGGAATATAATTTCTTACAGTTTTGGATAAATAATGAGATGAGATCTGTCTGGGTTTTCGGTTTGGGTTGTTCCTAAAGCTATTGGGAGCTACTAGCCCTGGTGTCTTATAGGTCTGCCCCTGGTCCCACAGTGGGAGGTGCTACCGAGGCAGATCTTGAATACTTTAGCTGATTTTGCTATTTGTCGCTTTTGCTATTCTCGCACTTGCATGATTTGCATTTGCTGATTATTTGGCTGTGAGTTTTGCATTCAGGAGTTTTAGGTTGGTATGGATCTTTCCCCTTTCTGGTTGGGCAAGTCTCCTTGTCGTACATGCTCTGAGAGCGACGGATTGTTCCTCCTTTTTTGGTTTTGTAGGTGTACTTTTAATTAGGTGGAGCTACTTACAGGTGTAGCCCATCCACTTAATCATGTGGACATTTTGGGTTCTGACTTGCCTGTCTGGATATGGGCATTACTTAGTATCAGCTTGGATAACACTCCGGAGAGTGGACTTTGTGTGTGCAGCACGCCAATCTATAAATGCGGAGACGAGAATAAGTTACAAGCACAGGAGACCCATTAAGGGGCACCAGTGGAGGAAAGGGGGCGGTAGCCTGGAACCTGATCAGGGTACAGGCTAGACAGCGCGTGTCAGAAGAACCGATGACGCAGTCAACAGGAAGCTGACATAGTACTGTCAGGACCGATAGTTCTAAGGGAGTACACAAGGAGTCACCAAGACATAAAACAAGCGAGAGCACCGCTATTCATGCTGATACTCCACCTATGACGCAGGTGACATACAATACTAGTACTCCACCTATGGCACTGGGGACATAGAACCAGAAACTGGTAGCAAACAAAAATTATTAAGGAACGGCGGAAAAACAGGAAACCAGAAGAAAGCCTTGTCTAAAATAAAAGGATGAGAAAGGACGAACCAAAAACCACTGTAGTACACCGAAAATGTAGCAGCAAAAAACTTGGGTCATACCGAGCTGAGCTGAGACCAAAATGGAAATGTAACCATCCATGGTAAGCGCAAAAATACTATTCATCCAGAATAGTAGGCACCAAACCAGAAAATCACAGGGAGGCCAAACAGAAATCAATCCTAATACCAAAGGAAGGGGAACAACGGTGACTGAAAGAACCGAGAACTTAACCTAAAGAGAAGACTGAAAAAATCGTATATCAAAGTTGGGGAACAACGGTATAGAAAACCCGATCCGGGAATAGGAACCTAACGCCAATCGATGATAACCAAAGAGACGGATTGAAATATCGTGTGAGCGCAGCACACGAGAGAATCAAAGCCTAAAGGACGCAGACAAGAGGACACTAAAGACTACGATGGAAAAAAAAAAAGTCGATGGAAAAATCCACTACCTTAAAAACTATTCTTAGCATAGAATTCATGACTAGGTTGGGATGAAAAAACCATGATGAACTGGTTTCTCACTCAAAGATGGAAGTAAGAAGATGTATGAAAGTTAATTATCATAAATCCCCAGCTACGGCACTAACGAAAAACAGTCTAAGAGGTGGGTATCGCACCGCAAAGAACTCGTGCACTCAAGGCAAACCAAGCGCCTAACTAAAGCAAACCAAACCTGCAGCAACTGAAAAAATCCAAAGGATGCGAAGTTAAAATTTTCAAGAAACTTGTAACCAACAAAGGAAACACAGTTCAATGAACAATAGAAGGGTAGATGTACAACCATAGTACATAAAACCTATTGTCCACCTGAAAAATAGTAAACGCATTAAAAGGACTTCAAAGAATTTACTGCAAAGGATGGACTGAAAGGGCGCTTGAAATACACTCGGAAAACAAGAAAGAGGTGAGCGGCGGTACATCTGCAAGTACAACTGCAAGATTACCCAGCCCACCAATTCACAGTAAAATCCGAAGGGAAACAACTACTACACTCCACAAAAAGTTCCAATCACATGAGGGGCTGGTGATCTAAAAACAGTGTGGAGTAAAAAGAAATAGCTAATCTATGATGAGCTCCACCGAACGAACCATCTGCCTATGGAACTAAAAGTCAGAAACCATCAAGACGCTATAACGGTGGTCTGAATAAAGTACCACCTTCCACCAAAACCAAGAAAGACAGCTGAAAGGAAGCTGCCTAAACAAAGCGTCGTAACGCTCCACCAATCTAGACTACCCTATAAGTCAGTCTAGGAGGTGCTGAGGAATAGGCACTCACACATAGGGCCATGTTAACCTACGAATGAGAACCAGCAGCACCTAAAACAATGAATCCTGGGTTGACTGTAACACCCCAGCCATACGCAGTATCAAGCTAGACCAGTGTTCAAGATCATCACTTACCCATTCGGCAACGGCTACATCATCACATGGGCTTGACCCGAGTAATCCACCAGGGACGACAGGAGGCGTCGGAATTATCGACACCCGCGAGCCATCCGAGGTGGTCGGAGGTTGGCGACTATTAGTCAATGGACCTGATCCAGGTACCACTATGATCGAAGGCTGTCTAAATCCTAAAGCTTCACCGCTAAAACGTGGCACAGAGGAGGGCCTGGCGACCCCCTGAGATTCGGCTAAGATTATAGTTGGATATCCAACTCCCACCCGCCCTAAAACTTCACACACAATACAGCAAGATCAGGCCCTGGTCTAGAATGCAACAATGATACATCCCAGCCAGGCCAGCCAACAACAATTGGGGTTGTTAAAGGGCGTAGGGAATTACCGGTAACACATAACATATCACCGTTTGATGACAGGAGGGATGCAAGCGGGCACGGGGACCCATACTAATGGGAGAACCCAGAAAGACAGTTTAGAACTGAACTGGAGATAGAGAGTACATCACTACTCACTACTAACTGGCGCAACATTGGAAACCCAAATATAATAACCCTTACTCACCAGGGAATACCCAACCAGTCTACCAAATAACGTCTTTTTAACTAGCTTGTTGCGTGACTGCCCAATACTAAGATTACATAGCAAGGGCAACCAAACAAACGCAACAACGACACATCAGGTGCAACCCCAAAGAAAAGCTCCGAAGGAGTCTTGTCTCCCTAGATGAACACGCGATTGCAAAGATAACACACTAGCACCATGCTGAGCAGTGTCATCATCAACAACTCATGCATGCCCCAACTAATCGAGATCAACCATGCCTCTATACCACTTAACTAAAAATTCCTAAGCCCTATCAGAACTCAAACACTTGAACCCAAACTTACGTAGCTAAGGCATACACCTAAGGGGGGAACCAGGGGCACGGGAAGACAAAGTAGTAACATCTGTCGAACCACGGAACGCACCCAGGGGTCACAAGGAGCCTAAGAGAGAAAAATATCCACCAAGATATCATGCCAAAGATCCTCCACGGCCGCTGGACTAGGGCCAGGACGGCGTCCACTGCGGCCTGTAGCATGGGCGAAGTCCGGCGCTGCGAGACCTGGGATCACAGAAGGTGGGGAAGCGTTAGGTCGAAGTCGAGATTAGAGGTATGGGAAAAAGGAGACGAGAATGACAGTGCAGCAAGTCGCACCTGGTGCAGAAAATCGCACCAATGGCAGAAAATCGCAAATCGCAAGGGCAGAATTCGAACATTTATCGCTAGGATGCGAAGAGCAGAGCCGAGGCATGTAAAGGTCCTAATATCCCGCCGTCGATGATCAGTCAATCCCAAGTCCCCCCCTCTATCGCTCGACTCACACGGTTGGGGGGTAGAGGGAGCAGCACCCGTAGTGGTGCTGACCATACCCCCCTGCCTCCTACCACCTCCAGAATCTCCAGGTCCCGACGCGTAGGTCGTCCTCCTCTGGCGAACCCTACGGCAGTGCCGGCGATCCGCCAGCTTGATCGAAAAAATTCTCCAGAAGGTAGCACAGAGCCACTAGAGCGCAAGCTCATGCCAGTAGCCGACCGTCGGCTGGGCAGAGCAAAGGGGGCAAAGACGACGTAGACATCAGCAGGGAGCTTGGTCGGCTTGGCAACCTCCGGTATGCAGGCAGAGCCTCAAACACCGGAGAAAGGTCAGCGACGACAAGGACGCGAGCAGACGAAGACGGGGTATCTCCACCGATGTCCAGGCTAGTCGCCGACTTGAGTCTGCACGTCACAGTCATCTACGACAGACGGGAGGAGGCGACAGACGGTAGGGGAGGAAAAAGAAGAGAAGATGGAGGAATGACCGGGGGGGGTTACTTCCACGATGGCGGAAGGACTCTCATGACCGCTAGCAGAGGCAGCTGGTGCACAAACGTCTAGCCAATCATCAAGAGGAGCCGTTCCTCCGTTGGAAGGATTGGTCGCAGCCATCGCTGAGAATGATACTGCGCATCCCGCGCGTTCAGGAAAGACCATCCATGTCATGGAGTTTCTCAAAATGGCGGGAGGTCCTCGCGGAAGTTGCATCGCAAAGCAGTGGTAGTAAATGAAGGGCCGTATAACCTATCAGCTTGGATAACACTCCGGAGAGTGGACTTTGTGTGTGCAGCACGCCAATCTATAAAAGCGGAGACGAGAATAAGTTACAAGCACTGGACTGCTTAGTGGCACCGTAATTTATTATCCCTTTTTTTTCTTCTTGAGACTTCTCATTTGTTAGCTTCTTACCTCCGCCACTGTAAGTGGTTGAGATCTGGGTCCTGCTCTAAGGGGTTTAATACCTACGCCACCAAAACGGTGGTTGGGAGTTTGGTTTGTTTGTCCTCGACACACCCCTGATGTAATGGGGTTTTTTGCTTTGTGGGTGCTTTTTCTTTTTGTTTAAAGCACAGAGTCTCATACACCCTCGCGGTGTCAAGTAGACTTTAACATGTAATGTAATGTAAGCACAGGAGACCCATTAAGGGGCACCAGTGGAAGAAAGGGGGCGGTAGCCTGGAACCTGATCAGGGTACAGGCTAGACAGCGCGTGTCAGAACAACCGATGACGCAGTCAACAGGAAGCTGACATAGTACTGTCAGGACCGATAGTTCTAAGGGAGTACACAAGGAGTCACCAAGACATAAAACAAGCGACAGTTTATCATTCCCGCACCCGTCTGTGTACCGCGACCTTCTGGGAAAGATCGAACCCCCCCGTTTTCCTCCAGATTCAGGCATTACTGTGAGCTATACTACTAGGACACGAGTGCCTTATTAGCATCAGATCAGATGCATTTCACGCTGATATTTAGCATTCCGCAACACTTCTTTTGTTCTGGTCCTGTTATTCTTTTGGTTTGTTTTTTATTTTGCTTCATTCTGAGGAATGTTTGGTAGAATCTCTTGGATACGGTGTTTGGCTATTTAAATATAACATAGCTTTGGTTACATGGCGTATTCCTTCCTCACTTCTGAGGTGGAGTCACCAGTGTTTCTTTTTTATATTTCTCCTTTTACCTCAACAGGTGGAGTTTTACAGTTCTTCGTTTTCTCAGTTAGTTTTCGGTTACGGAGCTAAGTTTTATTACAGTTCACCTGACCAGGTGGAGTGTCAGAGTTCGGTGACCAGTAGGTCAGTCTCACTGTCTGTGGCGTGTGAACACGTGGACACAGCCGCAGGTCTTAGCCGTAACCTCATCTGTGAGAACCTTCCAGGGACGCAGCCTCTCTAGCGATTACAATGGTCTAGTGGTAGACCAGATTGCTAAGGAACGAAGAGTCGGGGGTTCGACTCCCCCTTCGGTCGCTCTTGACGTTGCAGGTCGTCGTCAACCGCGATGGTAGCTTGTCCAGTTGAGGTAGGAGACCGCTCCCCACCCGCGTACGACGGGCTCCCTTAACACCACGCCCCACCAGGCGTTATCATTACTCCAGGGGCGCCTTAGCGGGGCCCCTTGCTTTAATCATTGCCTGAGTTAAACTATCTCTGTCCATCTCTCCACCTATTGGTGTCATTCTGTCACACGCCCCACGCCGACGACGCAAACCGCGCAGCCTCTCTATCTGGAAGAGCGCAGCGCGGCATACGAGTTGGACAAGGAGCATAGGCGCCGCCAACATATGGGCGATCATCTGATCGCTTATGAGAGGGTTGGCCAGCTGCAAGCTGAGCTAACCCAGACGGCAGGAGCTGCGTCGGCCATGGCCGACACTTTTGCCGGCCGTCGCAGCTAAGGATGCTCGCATCCTGGAGCTGGAGCAAAAGCTCACTGCCGCCATCGCTACTGTCGACGCTGCTACTACCAACGGTTGCACGGCGGAGGATCGCAGGGAACTCGTGGAGCTCCACTTCCAGCTCGGTAGAGACCTGGAGCGGTGTCGCAAAGAATTGTGCACCCTCAACGCTGAGCATGGTCAGTCTCTGACAGCCGCCCAGGCCGCCATGGCAACCCTGCAGGCCTCCCTCGACGCCGCGGACAGAGACCTGTTGCGGTCCAACGCAGACCTTTCGCGGGCAAACGCAGGTGAGCAGTTTTGTACGCCCGCAACGTATCGCACGCACCTGCCCTTTACTGCATGTAATCCGTCATTGCCTAACTTCCCACGTTCCCCCCACTACGCAGAGGTCGTCAGGCTGACTGAGATCAACGCTGAGCTCACACGCCAGAACACGGATTGCAAGCGCCCAGTGGCTGGCCCTGGCGTACTCACCGCTGCAGACGTCATGGCCATGATCGCGGCGAGTCCTCGTCCTGAGGCTCGTAGTGAGGCTGTCACGCCTATGGAGACTGACGGGGGACCCCGAGGCTCCACCAGCGCTGACTTGTACCACGGGTGCGGGAACGGGAGGGCAGTGGGCCAGAAGCACACGCTGCCGCATGCTGGGCGTCCGTCAGGACGACCCCACCCCGACCGAGCCCATTTCGGCGCTAATGAAGGCCCACAAGGCATTCGCGGCGCCATCCTACGCCAAGGCGGCGAAGAAGGAGAAGATGCTCTCCTATCACTCCGAGGATCACCCCATCGCCCCCTACGCCGACGCACAGTTGGCCGAACACCTCTTGGAGTATGCGGACGAGCTCCTCTCGTCTCGCGACGACGCTGACTTGGCTGCCGCGCAGCAGGTGATCGAGGACCTGCGGGACCATCTCACCCGCCTCTTCCGATCCAATCAGGTGAGGAGGAAGGCCAATTGATGGATGACATGCCTGAGTGCATCGACGACATCTACAACCGCAACGAAGCCCTTAAGGGGACGAAGGCGCTGGCCACCCACTGCCCGGCGGCCCCTGCCAACGACCGCAAGCTCGACAAGAAGTTGCCCTCGCCCCGCTGACTGGCAGGTGCGGGTTGTTGTTAAGTCAGGGTTGTTTGATTCATCGGCAGTCGCGAAGGTAGCCCCGACGTTTAGCCCCAAACCGTTTCAAATCCCAGAAGGATACGCACCGTCGGGTTCACTCACGACAAAATGCAACGCGGGATGGTTCCTCGTGCGGGCGCTACCCCCTCCCTTCCGTCCGTCGCACCCTCGACTGCCACACCCCCCGATGACCTTGTTGCAGTCTCTGACTACGTCTCATTGGACGACGAGATCGCCGATCACCCTGGGTCACCCCGACAGGCGACACCTGTCAAACCGACCACGGATCGCGCTCCACAGACGGGTGCTCCGACGGAGCCCCCAGTGACGCCTCCGACGACGCTACCAGCAATACCTCCGACAGAGCCGCAGGCTCCTGTCCGACCTCGTACAAAGCGCGCAGCAAAGCTGCCCCTCGACGCCCCCTCGCCGACGCGACATGCTTGCGCGGACACGCCGAGGCCTCTCGATACTCCAACGAGTTGGCCTGATTCGATCCAACAGCCAGACCAGTATCACGCTGATCGCGACCATGGCTTCGCCAAGCGTATCACTGAAGAGAGAAAGGAATTACGTCTCATTGAACACAAACTGTCAGACAGGTGTTCTAAAGCAAAGTTGCGCCGATGGATCGTCTCGGTTTTGACGATCCTCGAGCTCCAGTTTTCCGACGGATACATTGGTCCGTTCGCACGGATTGTTCCACATCTGTCGACGGCATTCTCTGGCCAACTTCGCATTACGTTCGACGAAGCATGGGCTAGCAACGAATTGGACGGATTGGATTTTGCTGGTGTCATGGACTGGGTGGAATCGCAGTTCATGCCCGAAATTTTATCGGAAGCACACGTTGCTCTTACCAGACTACACGAAGGTGGCCTGCGCCAAGAGACTCGATCCTTGCAGAATTATTTCACACCATCAAGTCGGAATTCCGCAAAGTCCCAGATCTCACCGATCGCGAGAAATTGAATTTCTTTCGCACGGGACTCTCCGACGACCTCTGCGCCGGGGCACACTCTAGACGCGAGTCAGGCACGTTATTCGAGACGATGGAGGACTTGTTCCACTATCTGCAACTGGACGAGGCGAGAAAGATCGTCGCTGCTCGAGGCAAGTCCTTGACGGACAAACACGATCGCCATTAGAGGGGAGGATACGCAAATCATAAGTCGAAGTCTCAGTTCAAGAGGCACGCGGATACACGATACCCGGGTAAGGGCCTAGCAGTAAATCGAGTCCAATTTACCCATGCCCCTCCCTCCGATTCTGACACCGATTCTTTCTCTTCGCAGGGCCTGAAGCCAACCGACGACGGCGGGGGAGATGAACTCTCGCCCAGCCAAGAGCCCCAAGCTGGAGGCCAACGGTAGTCGCAAGGAGAGAGGGAATGAAGATTTGGACAAGATGTCTGTGCTATTCCCCCCATAATTTGGGAGCATCCTAAATTAGAGTTCGCAATCTTGTAGTAATCTTGCAGTAAGCATTGGAGTCTAAGGAAGTAAAATCAATGTGCCAGATATGGGTACATGAGGCAGTACACAGCTAAATCCTAGAGTGTTCAAGGCTAAGGCAAAAAAACAGAGAACTCTAGGTTAAGATTTAGGTACCAGATGCTGAGTATCCATTCCAGATCCAGCTGCTGGTGGATTTTGTCTAAGAGAGTGGAGAATGACCTCTTCGACATTCTAGGGGTATCCAGCATGTTGATGAACCAGAAATCCATGTGGTTCCAGTGCATGCTCAGGTTGTTGACACAGATGACTCTTCCTCCAGAGTATGCACTGTGCATACTCTGGAGGAAGAGTCATCTGTGTCAGCTGTGACAGCTGATGGGGTGCATGAGCATTTTGGGCCAGGTAGCCAGGACTCTTGCATGAGCTTGGACCATAGCTGCTTGTAGGCTGATGGCCCACTGTAGGGTAGGCCTGTCTACTGTAGATATGGTGGGGTAGGATTGGACCATGCTCTGCAGTCTGCTGATGTGGTTGAGGAGAGGCCCATAGACGGGGGAGGGGCTGCTATGCATTGTGTTTACTAGGGAATTTGTGGTGCTCAGAAGCTAGCAGAGTGGTGAACTGGCTGGTGAACTGGCTGATGAGGATGGGTAAGGGCTGTCTGGGTCTGATGCTAAGGGCTTTAAGGGAAGAGGGGGAATTGTTGAGGGTGGTGAGCAGGGTTCCTAACCCTGGTTCTAGGGAGGCCAAAGTTGTTGAGGAACTGGACTGGGTAGGTGTTCATGTTGACATGGGTGAGGGGCTGACCAGGGGAGGGGGAAGTAGCTGAGGGGAAGCCATTGGTCAAACCTGAGGACATGTGAGAGTTCTAACTGGGTGCAGGGGCCTGTCCATCTATAGGACAGTGGACATCTTCATATGCAGTTCTGGCTTGGTCTAGCATGAGGTCCATTTCTATTCTGGCTTGAGCTTCTGTTAGGTTGCAGAGGCCATTCAGGGGGACAGTGGGAAGTTGCTGGACATAGGTGGTAGAGGATTCAGCTTGGTGTGGCTGTGATGTAAATTCCCCCCCATTGTCTGACAGTAGCAGGGGAGGGTCCACAAACATGGTCCAGGCAGGCAAGTCATCATCATCACTGTCATCATGACTAGAGCTGGGGGGGGGGGGGGGGGAATGGTGCAGCTGCCTGAGTAGATAGTCATCATTGTAATGCAGTGCAGGCTGTGCTGGTGTCAAGTGCAGGCTGTATGCAGGCTGGGTGCAGGCTGAGGGCAGGTTGGATGCAGGTTGGGTGCAGGCTGATTGCAGGCTGGATGCAGGCTGGGTTATCATCATGATGTGTACAGGAGAGGGAGGCATTGGGTGGCAGCTGGTGGAGGAGACAGTGGAGGTAGGTAGAGGGGGAGTTGATGAGGGAGTTTTAGGAGTTCTAGTGAAGTAGAGGCCATGCCTTTTGGGGCAGAAGAGGAGTGTTTTGGTGCCCACATGTGCAGGTATAGAGAGGGTTGCTGCATCACTGGTCATGAGAACGTGGAGATGTGGAGAGAGCTTGTGTGCAGCACTCATGTATGCTGATGATGTTGGCTTTGGTCAGAGGAGGGGCCAGGAGAACATTGTGTAGAACGATCAGAGAGCCTCCGTGGCCTCTGATGTGGGCTTTACCTTGTTGCAGACAGATGAGAGGAGATGCTCCAAGGTCAGCCAGTTGCAGGCTAACGGGCTGGGGAAAATCCTGAATGTCATACCAGTTGGAGGGATTACTGGTGCAGTGGGAATGAGCTGCACAGTCTAGAAGCCATTCTGTCTGTAGAGCTGTCTGGTAGGACTCATGAGCATCACTGTCATCATTATCATTCATCATCATCACTGTTGATAAGTTCTGGCAAGGCATCATAGGTGGAGCTGGAAGCTGGTTCTAGGTCACTTCCATCACTCATGTGGCCAAAGAATGCATTGTCATCCAAAGAGGTACTGGGCAGGGACAGGGATGTGGACTTGCCTTCTGGGGAGTCAGCATACTGGAGTGGCTGAGGTCCATCGACCAGGCTAGGGCCATGAAGTTATGCTCCTCCTAATTGTCTGATGTAGACTATGAAGTGGAGCAGTCATCGTCAGCTACATGGGCATGCCTGTTGTTGTCACGGCGGCTTTAGTTCGTGTGTCTCCTTTGTTGGAGCTTTCTGTTGTCTCTCTTGGGAGACGCTTGGAGTTGCTGGAGTTCCGCTGTTTGCTGCGGTCCC